>JARYHS010011408.1:120010918-120240524 GCA_031002005.1 Vandiemenella viatica
TGTACCGTTCTCTCTAATATTAATTAATCTGTTCGTCCTTAAAGACACCAACTTGCGTAGAGTCCAGATAGAATATAAATTGCAACTATAACTTTCATGATTGACCGCAAAGGGAAATTATAGTTAAGCTGTTAACAGCTTATCGAAACTCTCCTTCGAAGCTGCTAATGGTTTTGTTCCTCGAGGCTATTCTTTTGTTTGATAATTGTAGCATTTGATCCTCACAATTGTCTAGCAGGGCGACAGAGGCTGGTTGGGAATATTTAAATAACTTCTTTACACACTCCTCATTTTCTTTATCTTTTGCAACTTGTCCGTCAACTTAACTTCCATGAAATGACATTGCTGTGAGGGCTTGGTATGGGTAAAGTAGTTTAATGGCTGCATTACAGAACTCCCTTTCTTTTAAGGTGAAGTAGTTTTTTCCTAAATGATTTCTCTCATTTCCGTGTTCTCATATATATATATTATCAGGACAAGGTGTTTGTTTATTTTCTCCTTGTTAGTGACTTGAAACAGATTTGAAAATTTTATGGTTCCTTGTTACTTGTTTCTACAGGAGGTTCCACAGTACTTCACTCACTAAATAACAGTATTCGTTTCAACACGAAGCAGACTTGTTCAGAAACGAGTTTGAAGTTATGGGCCCCAACCGCATTCTGCGGTGGCCTTCCTCTAGGACGTAGTGCGACCTTGTGTAGGCAGTGACGCGAGCAGATCTCGTGAAACACGAGAGCGACAGCGCAAACAGGCGGCGGCCAACATCTCTCGCATATTGGAGCTGCATGGCCTCCTTCAGCTTACGTCAACAGGTCCAGACAAAATGCGGTGTGAGATTTATAAAAATAGTGACAGGAGAAATAAGAAATAATTAAGCTAGTGTTGAAGCTTTGAATGAAATGCAGTTTATCTTACTTTGAAAGTAAACATGGTTATAAATTTAAAATTTAAGATCCCTGTCTCCAAGGCGATTTTTTGTTTTCCACAACAGTTTTCGAGTAAAACAAGCCAGATGCAAAGTCTAAAATCTCTATTGATAAAGGACATTAATGAATACTGATTACTTTCGTAATTATATAATACAGTAAGATGGAAGAAAAAAGAGCCTGAATACGTCATGATCAAATGATACATGACTTCTTAAATACTATACAGGAAATTTATATCGTTTTTATCTCTCTCTCTAATAATATGATCCAGTCTCCCAGTTTTTCCTATTCTGTGGTATTCTCTTCATTTTAAACTATCGATTACAACACACATATTCAGTTTATATATCCTTAGAATCCTAATTTTTGTTTCCTCTGGATTTCTACTCCTCCACTGTCCAAACTTTTAACACGTGGACCAGGCACGTACATTTCAAAATGTGACTTTACATTAAGTCAGTTGTTTCGTAAGTTTTCTATTTTTGTGAACAATTTCTAAAATATCGTATTATTGTATTTTATCGGTCCTAATAATTGACAATGTCATTCCATAACCATATTTGGAGCGCCTTTATTTCATCCACTCTGATATTTCCAACGCCATAGTTCTGTTCCTTAACTTCTACGTTTCATCCAGTACATAATTTTAGAAAGTTCTTCTTGAGGCCTAAGTCAACACTAAGTCGGTGCTCAGTGCTTTCTCTGTTTTACAGAACAAGTATTTTCTAATATTAAGATGATTTTGACATAGTCCTTATGTCATTCTCCTTTTTTTTCCCTTTCACTGTCATCAGTCTCTCGACTATCTTGTGCTAATCTTTTCATCTCAACGTATCCCTTACAGTCCACGACCTCAATTATCTGCTTCATATATTCTAATCTCTGTCCTCCTCTACAGTTCTTATCCTTGACTGTTCCCTCCACCAGCAAATTAACCAATCCAGCATGTCTCAAAATATGACCTGTCTCTTCTTTCTGTAAGTTTCTTCCATCTACAAATTTCTTTTCTCACCCATCATTTCCAAAACTCGTTCATTTCTTACTTTATCAGTCCACTTATGTTTCAGCATCGTATTGTAGCACCACATTTCAAATATCAATTTTTATTCTTTCTGGTCCTAAAGTCCATGCTTCGCTGCCATAAAGTGCTGTGCTCCATACATAAAGTTTTAAAAAGTTCTTTCCGAGTCCTTGAATAATATTTGAAACTAAAAGATTTCTCTTTTTTATCAAAGCTCTTTTTGCTAATGCTGTTCTTCTTTTAACATCATTCCTGTTTGAGCTATCGGTTGTAATTTTACTTCATAAGAAGCAAAATTCACTGACTTCTTCTATCACAACCGTCCGTATTTTTATATTTAATCTACTATTATATGCATCATTTCTGCTACTTTTCATCACTTTTGTCTTGCTTTGGTTTATATTTAGTTCAAAACCTTCCTTTAGTATTTTGTTCATAGTAGTCAGTAAGTTCTCAAAATCCTCAACCTGTTCTGCTAACAAGGTGATAAGAAAATCGTAGCATACTGATTTTTTCTCATTGAACTCTTATACCAGATTCAAATCTTTCTTTTTCCTTTATTGCTTCTTCTACATACAAGTTGAATATTACACCCTTTTCAACTGATGCGTCTCTCTCATGATTCTCTAGTTTTATTATAGCTACTTGATTCTTACAAAGCATTCTTCTATCACGATATTTTAGACCCGACTTCTTTAAGATTTTGAACATCTTGTCCCACCTACCATTATTAAAAGCTTTTTCTAAATCAGCAAACGCCATAACAGTATCTTTCTTTTTTTTTGCCCTTCAAGTATTAATCTGAAGGCCAGAAGCGCTTCTCTTGTACCGCAGTTTTCCCAAAACCCAAACTGATCTTCACCTACTATCCTCTATTTCATCCCTCACTTCTAAATTCTCTTACCGTAGTACTTGAACATCCGATTCATTTCTGACGTTTTGAACATTTTTACAGTTGCCGTCTTTGTATTCAAGACTTTCAAAACTTACGTTTTCCCGTTCATCATATTATAATATCTCTACTGTGTGCAAAATGAACTTAATGAGCTAAAGATATGACGCCTGATTTTCCAGGATATTCAGAAAATTTCTCCCGGTTGGTGATTGTTACTAACGATCTTACTACGTGACATGTCTCAGAGGACTACGCGCAATAAAATGGGTTCACAAGAAATGAAATTGAATTTTTAATAATCAAAGGCAAAATGGTTTTCACTGTAATTTCACAAAGCTTGACAAATTTTCAAATATAACACAAGTGTATGTTTGGCTGTTCGTTAATCGGTTTCTAGTGTTAGAACAAGGGTCTCGTGGTAGTTTACAGGGCTTCGGAGATGTTGCAAATGTCTTTCTCAATTGTTATTGCACATTGTCAAAATAGCCTCACGGAGGAAGCAACTCACACGCGACTTGTTTCTGTGAACTGAGCTGTTGGCCGGAGAGACGGCGATTCAGCTGATTGCTGACACACCAGCTAATAGCCGCGGTCAGGTCAGCCACTGAAACAGCGTCTCCACAATCTCTCTCCCGCAGCACACGGGAAAGCCGCGTACCTCACCAAAAAACTGCTTCCGTGTTGATTTACCGAATACGTGGAAAACGTTCAAAAGCAAATCGGAGACGCAGGTGACTTCCACTTACTGGCTGGCTGCTCTCTACGACTTTTATCACAGTTATGGACGTAGAAATCATGCTGCTGGGTCTTACGCTAATATGCTCGCCATAGAAAATTCAGAGCCAAGCATGACTCACGAACTAGCAGTCTATTACAGTATTGTTCTCCCCAACATTTATCCCTATTGCAGGGCCTGCTTTACTGGACGTTTATGCCGATCTTGTGCATCTTCAGGTGAGGCATTCACTAGTCGCATATCCTCCCGCAAGGTGTCTAGCCTGGGTCTCTCTCGTGGTCTTCGGCCCTCTAGACTTACATTAAGTGCAGTTCTTGAAACTGAAGAGTTGATACTGCGCATTACATGGCCACACCATCTCAGAGGACCCTCTCGCATTTTCTCTCGGGGATTGGAGTCACCCATAGTGCCGTCCGAACATCATCATTCAATCTAGTAAGTCCCTATGGTCAGCGAATCATCTTCATTTCCAAAAAAAATTCAGCAGTTGTTCTTGTCTTTTAGTGACTGGCCAACATTCAGTTTCATACAGTGCAACTGGTCGAACTATGGTTCTGTAAATTTTTGATTTAAGATACGGTGTCCCCTTGCAGTTGAGAATGACTCATGTGATCATCCAGGCTGTGATGACTCTGTATCGGATATCTGGGAGCGCCTGACCATCCGAACCGATTAGTGTTCCCAGTTATTTGAATTCAGATGTTTTACAGAGTTCAACGCCGTCGATATTAACAGATCCATCACTTGGAACTCTGTACACGGTCTTCCTAAAGTTTATTGAGGGAAGTTTTCCATCGTTGGATTTGTTACCCCAAATCCTGACGAAATTCGCAGGCATCAGCATGGAGTTATGTCCAGTAGTGCGGAATGAGTAATTTTGCGGTAATGGTGGGCAGAGGATAAACAGGAGCGGGAACAAACCCGATCACTTATGAATACGAACTAAGGTGGAAAAGGTTGCGGAATTTCCTGTAGCACATCGAACACAGCTTGTGACTTTCCGATATAGAAACTGGATCCATCTAAACTCGTACTTCTGGTAGTCGATGCTATCTCAGCGCGTACCACCGTCTCGAAGCCACTTATCTGTGCCCTATCTAGGGGGAGTCAAACCGGGGCGCTTGCCTGGGGCGGCAACTTCACGGGACAGCAAAAGCATGTGTGAAGGGACGGTAAATGGCAAATTCCTGTGGCGGCAACCTTTTTTCAGATCTGTTGCCCCAAGCGGCAACCTTAAGGGGGCGGCGAAATCATGAATAGTACAAAACAGCACCGGGCGACAAATTCGTCTTTAAGGGGCAGCAAAATCAAGTTTTTGCCCCGGCTCGGAAAATTCCCAGATCCGCCACTGCTGCCTATTCCAATATTTAGTCAAAATATTTTCCCAATTCCTTATTTCTCGCTGTTTGATAATTTAATTTAATTGCAATAGAGCACAAGTTCCGGTGGCAATTTCTCTACACTCCCATCTTCCCCCTATATTTGTCCTCTACAAATTTTATCTTTAAATTCTTTCAACGTTTTCGGTAAATTATTCATCATTTCTCTTGGTAACTCATTCCACCCCTGATAGCCAATTCCTCAACACCCATCCTACAGCGTGCTAGCACTACGATATCATCAACTTCATATGACTGATTAATTTAAAGCAATCTCTTCCTCACACTTGTGTTATCAGCAGGGAACACAATTCAGTTGTCTTGTAGATCAGTATGCCTGATGAATATACGCAAGGGGAGATTGCTGAATATACAACTCTTAATATTTTCTTGAGAAATGTCTTAAATTTACTAACCGAAAATGGTTTGTCACAAAGTATAACATAACTTTTAAATGCTTCTAAACGTAACGATATTAGTATTGTAAACACGGCATACATGCATCAAGGTCTTTAAAGTAGCGAACAACATGCTATCAGGAAAACTTCTGACAATGTTGTCTGACGCCACCTTATCAAACAGAAGGATTGCATTAACCATAGATATTGGCAAAATAAATTTAAAAAATCAAGAAAATCTAATGACTATTACCTACTAAAACAAATACAAATTTAATACAACATTCTTTGGCATTATTTATCATTAGAATAGGCAGTAATGTACGGAATAACCTATGGACGAGGCATTAGAAGGTTTATATAACTGCAATGCTTTTATTCTTGACGTTACTAATTATCATATCGAAAAAATTAATAAGTGTGAAATAACAAGGTTCTTCACCACCTATACAATTCAGTGTCAGTAGTTAGGAGTTCATTCGGAAATGAGAGAAAAGCATCATCAGAATAGCAAAATAACTAAAATAAATGGTAATTTGTAAGCTGATGGTATTCTGAAAGCAATCGACAACAGTATTTCTGCTTCTTAATCTGAACGAGGAAGAATATAAAATCTGGTTCTCGATCAACAAATCTAAGATGATGATATCTGGAAAATATCCACCCAGAAAAAAAAAATTGGTAACATATCGAAACGTTGACATCATTTTCATTACTTCTGGAGCCGTATATCTTTTAGTGATGAGAAAGGTATTTTATTGTTAATGGTCAGACAATTTGTGTACCAATAGTCAGAAATTCAAGAGTGCACGAAGAGGCACGTATATATATATAAAAGAAGAAAAAGGCAGATACCAAATTCCTAAGGTCTATTGAAGATATTACTGGAATATACATATCTAATCAAAAGTCAGAAAAGAATCAAATCTACCCTCAGAAAAACATATGTACAATAAACTGTAAGTGCCTCTACAAAGAACGAAAAAAAGAGGAAAATTAAAAAAAGGATTAGGATATAACCTAAAGAGAAGAGATACTTGGTTCGACAATGTCTGAATAGACAGAGACCGATTTCTTTAGTTCTAGCATAACGGGCACCTATCAAAGGAGAGATGGCTCAGCAAAGGATGGCAATGGCAACCAGTAGAAAAGCTAAAGTGAAGACCTAGTGAACAATGAACGAAACAAGCAAGAAGAGATATTTACAGGAGAGGATTACCAAAAAATCAGTGGACAGAAGTGACATTTCTAATACGACTACCATATCAACTGTGAAACAAAAAGAAAAACCTCCCCCACCAAAAAAAAAAGCTTTAAAAAATCCCTCGCTTGAAAAAAATATCCACATTCCTCTTCGCTAACTAAGTAAAAAAATTAGCTTACGATGAAATCTTTCTTGAATGAAAAGACTGCTACTGATTCAGGCGTACAGAAAACAGTATTGCAATGCTAGATTATATGTTCTGCTTCTGTTTTGATAATAGAAAACTGCAATGAAATATAAAGTCAGTGTATTATGTTACTCTAGATTTTAATACTACCCGTGTAACAATTCTCACAACAAGAGTTCCACGTGTCAGAATACGTGGAGGACACAGTCTAGATAAGCGACATATGGAGGCTTGGTACTAGAAGATAACAGGTAGGTACATGTATGCGTAGGTAACCACTCACTGTCGTGATATCTTTTCAAAGACAGTAATGATTTTGCTTCATTCATATAATTTGTCGTCTGTCAGAGACTGATTTTAGGATAACACTTCGTGATAGGCATGAAGCATCGACATCCGAATTTTGCTTTGAAAAGAATTTTTATATATAGCCTAGACTAATTGCAAGTACTCCGTTTATGCCATTGTCGACTTCCTCCAAATAGTGAAAGAAGTTGTCGCTAGAGAACTCATATTCAGAAGAAACAAGTAAAAAAGTGTAGGCGAGTGGCAATACAAAAGTAAATTAATTACATATATTTCTTTGTCTTCGCGGCGATTTCACGCGAGGTGTACACCGATGAGCCAAAACTTTATGACCAATGCCCATCACGAGATTGAATACCGTCAACTGACGTTGTGGCTAAAGTACATTAACGGAGCAGAGACGCATGGGGTGTCATTCTAGCGACGATTTATGGCGCAAATGGGGAACTCCACTGACATAATTACTATGACAAAACACGAATTTTTATGGCCCGGCACCTGGGAAGAAGCTATTGTAGTGAGCGTCTATGGAAATTGGTTGAAGGACTTGACGAATCCATGCCACGCCGAATCGCTGCTATATTGGACCAACACGCTATTAAGCAAGTAGTCAAATGTTTTGGCTCATCTGTGTACACTGTGTGGAAAATATGTCTTTTTTCTTCTATATTTTTCTTGTTATATACATAGATATTATTAACTAAAGATATTATGAACTAGAGGATTGGAAAGAAACCGTTCAAATATGTTGTTAAGGTATTATTGCGTGTATATTTGCTTTGAAATCTTGTGTCATGGACAGAGGTCAAACAATATCCTTTGAGCGACCAGCGTTATATCCATCCCCCATTTCTGACAGTCAAGCAACTCTCCCGTGAGGAGTTGCTGACATGTCATAGATTTTTATTTATTACAAAAAAGATCATGATCTACAAAGAATATTTTATAGAACGTAATAATTTTATTGACAGCGAATTGGATTTTTCCCTTGTTGACGTAGGATACAAACATGTTTTCTCTTAGAACCTTTAGTAACGAAATTTTATGGTAAAAAGTAATACGATAACGTAGAACTGATCTTTGTTAAAAATAAAATTACAGCATATTAGCAACTCGTTATAGATACAACACGATATTCATTCAGGTCCACGAATATCACCGTGTAAAACTGTAGCTAACTACTCTGCTATGCACTAGAAGACTCATTCCTACATACTTCTCGTTAGAAGATAAGTGTGGAAGCGCAGTGTCAAGAAGTTGTATAAGTTCATCAGCAAAGTATTGTTTCAAGTTATTTTCTTTCTTACAGAAATTCCTATTTATTCGCTACTTACTGAAGTCTTAAAATTTGAACTTGTTTTGTAAATAACTTAATAAGTAGTTCAGAATTTATTTTCTTTCATTTCTTTGAACACGTTCGTGTCTGACAAGTTGCCCATTTTTTTAAATTTAATTGCGATGGAATGCACACCACGGTGGTAATCTCCCTACACACATCTATTTCCCCCCTTTCTTGTATTCGCTTACTTTTTCCCTCTACGAATATTAATTTTAAATTCTTTCAGCATTTTGGTAAACTATTCATCATTTACCTTGATAATTTATTACAATGCCTAACTCTCCTTGCCTACGAAAGAAAACTTTCCCACACCTTTATGCCTGAAATCGACTGCCAACTTGTGGTCATGGTCATCTTTTCTCTTTCACCAATATTTTTCCATGCTTCATTACCATTATATGCCTTGTCCATTCCCAACACTCTCTGCACCCATCCTCTGTCTTCCAATAAATCCCTTTCCAGCTCCTTTATCATATCAGTTATTGATTGTGTTCTGCAGTAATTTCCACAGACAAATCTAGCAGCCCTTCTTTGCACCCCCTTCAACTCCTGTATTTGGTACCCAAAACGTGGGTCCCACATTATAACACCATATTCAAGAAATGGTCTGACCATAGTTTTGTAACACAATTCCCTGACTTCTTTCGTACATCCTCTCATCATTTTCTCCAATAAATGAAGAATTTTGAAACTTTGTAAACTTAGTAATTATTGATAGGAGCAGAATGAATAAAAATTTGCATTGAATTAATGCAGGTTCTCTCTTGCGTTCATAGAAGCATGCTCTATGGTTTCTTCTAATAAAAAACGTTAGTTTCTCCTTTCCTTTTTTGTTTAAACGTTGCACAACCTCTCTCAGTGTCACGTAGTTCCATCTACTCGTTGGATCCGCTAATGAAATTCCGTCACAAGACATCTACAATATCTTTGCTTGCCCCTATGAAGCTAATAACAGAAAACATTTAAACAATTCAAGTGTTCATAGTAAAAATGCGAACGCGTGTGATCGCTGGTGACTAAAAAACGCGAGAGTAATCACAAAACCGAGACCGTTAAAGCCAATATAGAATTCAACGAATTCGGGGCCAGTTTTTGCCGACAGACACTCTAATCAGTTTTTCGAACTATGCTGAACATGGGTGTGACACTGCGACCACCAGTTTTTGGGTTCGCCTCCGCATTCTTCCCCTGTGACGCACGGTGTATGCGAGCGGGTCACTCCGTATTAAGCGAGTGGCGCCAATAACCATTGCCAAGCTGTCGTCCTTGGTCGTAGCGATCTCATATTACCATGATGCCTAATATGCCATCCTACAAGACTCCGTAACATGTGAGGGTCAGTGAAATAAGAAGAGTTTCAGCCTCTGTCCTTGTTTACGTGACTAGAACAGTGATAGTAATATCAAGATTTTCCCCTGAATGCTATACTCCTCAGCGACTTCTAGGTTATTAGATAGAAGAGAGGATATGGTATATCAAACGTGAAGGAATTTGACCACGGCTTTTTGAAGCAGTCAACAGTCATCTCGAGAACTTTCCGGAAACCACAGAAAACCGAAATCTGGATTGCATCGTAGGAATTTGAACCTGTGTCCTCCGAAGTACCACGCCCGGGTGTTACCATCAGCCATCGGGCGCGATTCACCATTTTTTACAGACTGAAATTGTTAACTTATCGTTCGTACATTCCTGCACTTTGAATTCAGGCAAGCAATTGATAGGCTTTGCAGAACAAATTCGAAATTTTTTGATGTTGCCAACCTTTTCTTGTACAACCAAAAATCCTAATATTACGGATGTTAATAGTTTCACAAAAAATTCAGATTCTACCGATATATAAACAGTCCTCTGACAACGGAATGTAATACAGTATTTGCCTCAATGATTAATTGGGTTTCAAAACACTGTGTATTGAAAAGAATAAGACGTATAAAGACGAGTGATGCATGAAAAGATACATAAACTCACCAAGTTTAAGTAAAATCCTGGTTTCATTAGGACGGGGCTCCACCTCACTGTAGTACAAATGTCCGAGACATTCTGAACAAAGAACTGCCTCATCGCTGGACGCGCTGGTCCTGAGTGATATTCCTCTGTTGTCATAGTCGCCAGGTCGCCAGGTCGCCAGTTCTGGCCCCATTTGATTTCTTCCTGTCGGGTTGTATGAAGGACAAAGTTTATGTACCTCTAACGTCAAAAACACTGCAAGAATTACAGGCACGGATCACTGCTGCTGTGACGGACATTGACAGCAACATGCTATCGAATGTATGGACGGAACTGGATTACCGTTTGTATGTGTGCCTGGTGACTAAAGGTGCACACATTGAACATACTGTAGTATGGACCGGAAACTTGGTGAGTTTATGTATCTTTTTATGTATCACTCGTCTTTATAGGTCGTATACATATCAATACACAGTATTTTGAAACCCGACGAATCATTTAGGCTAAACCTGTATGAGAATATCATTTTTCCAATGTGACTAGTATTTCTCGCAATTGAAGTTAATCATCAACGGTATTTTCAATAAATTACTACCTTAAATTATAACAATGAATATCGCATATCTTTCTTTATTAACTTCTGTATAGCTTCATATAAAATTTATAGTTATATATTGTTACTATGAAGTAAGTAAGTAAAGGAGAAGTAAGTGAATTCTGTTACTTGGGAAGCAAAATTACAACCGATGGCCGAAGCAGGAATGTTGTTAAAAGCAGAATAGCACTAGCAAAAAGAGCCTTCATGAAAAAGAGAAACCTTTTAGTTTCAAATATTGATCTAGGAATTAGAAAGAACTTTTTAAAAGTCTTTGTGTGGAGCACAGCACTTTATGGTAGCGAAACATGGACTTTATTGAAGCATTTGAAATGTGGTGCTACAGAAGAATGCTGAAAATTAAGTGGACTGACAAAATAAGAAATGAACGAGTTTTGGAAATGATGGGTGAGAAAAGAAGTTTGTGGAAGAAGCTTACAGAAAGAAGAGAGAGCCTGGTAGGCAGGGGTGGATCCAGGGGAGGGGGACTAGGGGGCTCAAGCCCCCTCCAAAAGTATCTGGGTCCACCTCCGACATTGTAATTTTGAGACCTTTTTTTTTTTTTAGCTCTACGGATTCGAGAGGCTCGAGGAGGCTATAAAGACTACACCATGGCCGACTCAAGCCCCCCCCCCCAAAAACCAAAATCCATTCAAGCCAAGGCCCCCCCCCAAACCAAAGTAGTGGATGGTTGGTTGGGAAGGGTGAAGACGTTACAGTTTATCTTTTAAAAATTGCTCTATGTTGCTATTTATTGAGTACTCTTTATGGTTTACAGACGGAGGCGTATTTACTTTTAATATTAATACAAGGAGTCTCCAATCGACTTCAACGCATTGCCTCGTCTTACATTTGCCGAAAAACAAGCTCAAACCGCTAAGGAAATAATGAATATTAATGAAATGGATTCAACATTATGAAATTGTAAAATGAATGACAAACGTTCCATATTTGATTTTATTGATCTTCCCTTTAAAACAATTCGGAATGATCTTCACGATTTAAATGATCGTGTGCAATACTAAAATGTATTACATAATATGAATATGTCGGGCACCAGGGTATTTTTACATTACCCACCAAATGTGGCGACTGAAAGTTCACGAAATTTTGCCAATCTTTCAAATATAAAACTTGTTGAAATATCTCGCTGCTTTATACAACACTAACTCAGCTTATCGAAGGAGAGAACTCTTAATCGTTCAAAATCCCTTTTCGCAAGGCCGTTACAATTCTCAGTGATTTGAAGTACACACTGTTAAGTTCGTTGTGTATTTACCACTGCTCCGTTGACGGTGAAATGTTACAGCAAGTGCTCGCTACAACTTGTGAAGAACACAACCTCACATTTTGTGATTTTTGACATTAATAAAGTTATTTTTTTATTTAATAATTGTAATTGTATATACTAACTCTGTATTTTTAAGTTCCAAGGTCACAGTATGTCAAGATGAATATAATGAGATCTCTGGAAAATAAAGAACAGTCGATATAGAGTTGAAGAAAAGATTTGAAAGGAAGAGGACGAGATGATTTTTGAAAGAACATGTTTTAAGAGAAGAGATGAAACAGAATGGCTCAATGGAGAAGCCACAAGAATCCTGGCGGGATTAAGAAGAGTAAAATATTAGCCTGAGGGCAGAGTGTTTAGGGTTTTGATAAGATAATGGAATGTGACTTTGGAAATTATAATTGTTTTGTTTAATGAAAAATATAGGAATTATGAGATAAGTAGAAAGTGTTTTATTTGATATTGAGATTGAAATATAGATATAGACAAAGGAGTTGATTTAAAGTTTGTATGGTAAGAATTTGATTAATAATAATTTGATTTACAGGGTGAGTATAGAAATAAAACCAGCAACGGACAAAGAGGGATTAAGGAAATCTTTATGTACTGGTCTGATGGAGGAAATATAAGCAAAAAGTATTATTTTAAAAGTATGATCAAGTAACACTCACATGTGTTCTCTACAAAAATAAGGAGTAGTAGAGGGTACGTTACAAACTACAAAACTACAACACTCAAGTCAACTACTGTCCTGAGCAGCTCTGCCTAATGCAGAATCAAAGTATGCTTTCCTCCACAGAAAGCACAGTACGCATGGTAGTAAGTCACTCCGGCCAGTACATAGAGCGACTCCCACGCGTACGACATCTATCATTCGATGCCTGGTACAGAAGTGTAACCCAGCTCACTCAAGGCCGGGTACCGAGCATCTTCTAAAAAATCCTCCATTGTCATTCCTTCGTCTCCTAGCGGCTCACCACGCCTGTCGATGACATATTTCCAACGTGAGGACAAAAATACGTAGAAATTAGTATGACTCGGAGATGTTTACGTTCGTGATTGGTTCTGCTATGTTAACACCTCCTCAAAAATTATTCTATTGGCCAGAATTATTTTTCGGCGTTTCGTGAGAACTCGCAAAAATTCGACAGTAGTCGGGGCGTGAGCTCCCCGAAAATCCCGAAATAGTAAAAGCCAACAACCGGTCATCCACCTTCCCTTGGATATTAACAGCTCCGTTACTTGACAAACAAGGGGGCTGTCCACTGTCCGTTCCTAAGAGCCCGGCTTCATTCTGGAATTTTCTCTTCGCTCGGCCATAGCAGCCAGAAAAATCCGACCCTAGCAAATTCTTCCTATCACTGATTACTTTTAATATTAATAACAAAAATTGTACGGGATACACACTTTCGCCATTACGTTACAACGTGAAGTTAAAATCTGGATGGTCTGGCCGGGATTCGAACGTAAATCCTCCGTAACGAGGAGCCCATCAGCTCATCAAATAGCTCAAAACTAGATAAATTTTTAATTCTAAATGAATTAGATTTGAACCACTACCTCTACATTATCGCCAGACTTACCATCGTTTAATATTCCACTCTCTCTCAGACGCAGCATTTTTGCAAATTACGAGCTGAATTTGTCAGTTATATTCTGTCAGGACTGCTAACCACCAGTTCAGACGTTGTGTAAGAAGTCCGAAGTAATGAAGTGTTTATTGCCTTTACCCTGTTCCCGCTGCACACAGTCTCGCTGTTTACAAACTTGATAAAGGCTTCACTACGTCAACAGGCTATGATTTATTCATGACAATTAGTAGTAATTCTGACTGCAAACTACCTCTAGTTTACAGCAAAGCAGCGCAATGTCCTGCTCTTTACCGTCAACCTAAATCTAACTCTTATAAGTACTATCTAAGCTGTCATTCTCAGTTTGACTTCAGGAACCTCCCTAGTGGTTATGTCCATTTAGCGGTTACAATCGTAGTATTTCGTGGCAGAATAGGACGAATTCTGTCAGTTTATATGCCGGAAGACTTAGATGATAAGTTAACCATGATAATTCAAATCCACCAACTAAACGTTTACGCCCCTTACTGAATATCTATTAATACAAATCGATAGTAGAAGCAAGAGAATATTGTATGCTTGGCAATAGCTGTGGACGCTATTCATACCTCGTCATTGCTCTAAATGAGACTAAAATGTTTGATTGTGGATCAAATAAAGTCTCTATGCCAGATACACTGCCATTCATATAACCACGGCATATTCCTCTACTGCAGCAAGGGGTCTCCTTTAGTGCGCCGATGTGCAACAACTTGGCGTGGCATGAACTCGATCAGTCGGTGAAATTCTCCGGCAGACAGCCGTGTTGTCATTCAGTTTATACACCCATCCATAAATGTGTGTGATCGACTCTGGATATCGTGAACTGTGATCTAGGTGACAAAATCATTTGCTGAAATTATCCACCATGCTCCTCAGACCAATCACACACAATCTGGATTCTGCGTTAGTGAAAATTATTATGGGATACGAGAGGTCCATAAACGGCTTCAAATGAATACCTGTGACAGACAAATACACTCAAACCAGAGGACACAAATCTTGTTTAGAAAACACGTTCTTTGGCATTATGGAACGACCATCAGCTTGCATTTGTCTGTTGGCAATGACGCATCTGCCCATCCGTCGCTAGTTTCGATCATTCGGAATATCGCCCACCACTGCGCTGTCCCGGTTCATAAGGTATTCTCGATAGATACTTGACACTGTAGAACATAGAATCCAAATTTCAAAACCACTTCCGAAATGTTATGCCCTATGCGAGCTCTAACCATCATTCCTCCTTCAAACTCAATTAATTCTCGTCGGATAGCCGTTAAAACGTTAGTAAACGTTTCACAAGACACTCACGAGTCCATCTGTTAGTAGAGACAACCAGCTGGCTATTTATATCCTTTTGAGATTATGCCCGCATCCCCTTTACATTTCCATCCTGCTATCCAGTGACAGTTGGAATGTCAGTATACTGGTCGCAGTAACTTTACAATTATTGGAATTTTTATTGGATTTCCTTAAGTATTCGAAGCAGTTATTACTTGTAGCACCGAACTAAAAAAAAATCGACTATAATATTAAGGAATGGCAAGCATCTAGAGAAATACCCGAAATTTTTATTAACTACGAAGTGCTGTAGTTTTTGTCGATCTTCGATTAGTAACTTTTTTTTGCTTTAAGTCACAGGAGGTCTTGTTACAAATATCTGTTGTTGCTTGTTGATTTTCACAATAAAATGACGTTCTTTCGAAGATGATCGGTAATCATCTCCAAAATCATGCAATTTTCTGTGATCATGATCTTCATGAGGGCGGAAAATCCTATATAAGGCAGTCTGTGCAGTAAGCCAGAAAATAAAATACAGGCAATGGTACTGAACTTAGTGCGCGAGCTGTAACGTTTGAAACTGACGTTTGTGCCCTTCGGGGTGAACATTTTTCATGGTTTCTACAGATCACTCCGATTCCCTTCATGAAAAAGGCATCGCTGATTTCGTTACCGTTATTTTTTAATCATCCTATTGCAGCTCTGGTGTGCCCCGTAACTTGGAGGGCAGAATGTTTTATGACGGCAAGTGTGCGAGCCTCAATGAAGCCAAGTTTTTTTTTTCCTCTAATACGAACGTCCTGAACACACGTCCCCCACCTCTCTCCTCATGTCCACTCAATCTGCGATCCAGTGAGGAAGGGAATAGGGATAGGTCAAACGGCAGGAACGTGTTGCTGATCACATGACCTGCTCTCTAGTACCCCTCAGTCGAAAAAACAGAATATGGAGAGCTCTACTACGCGAATGCTCCCGACGCCCCACAATGAAGTGACAGATATAAATTATTTTTCTTCTATCTAGGCACTAATGACCTAGTTGTATACAAGCGATTTCGCCCTAATTTAATAAAATTAAAAAGTTACTTGAGTAAAATGTTGCACACGTATACTTTTTTCTTTCGAAGGGCGAAGCACGAAGGGGAGTTTTATGACCTGTTTACATGTGGTAAGTATTTGCCAAGCATTCGTCTTGATGGTTTTATAAAACAGGATAAAAATGTTCACTAAGATGGCCAGTACGCTGGTCCAGAAATTTGAACCGTGCTAGTTGCGGCGGTGGTTTTCACGCTCTGCCAAACGTCCTCCACACTCTGTACTGTAGTGCTGCCTGTAGCGGTCGGATAGTTCAGGAAGGTATGCAAAATCGCTAAGCTTTTTAGGGTATAAGACGGTCGCCTTCAAAATTCAAAGTTCCGGCTTCAAATCTCATTGAGGCTAGGAATTTTAACGGACTTAATTCTATTGATATTAGACACGCCAGGACACACTGAAATTCGGTTTGCATGTTACGTCTCGGAGGGAAAGACCTGGCCGTCCTACTTTTGACATATTAGTTTGGTACGCCTCGTTCGGGAAGATCCAACAAACGATCCGGTTTTTAAATTAAAAATATTGTACTTGCTAAGGTTGATACATATGATAGTTTGCTTCACGTTATAAGCTGGAAACAGCGCAGAACCTTACTGTCGGAGACATGCCATACAATTAACTAATTTTTAAACGTGAACGTAGTTTCCGTCTTCAATCGTTATTTTGCTATCTGGAGACGTGCTACTCGTGTATAACAGTTGAGATGTGTGCACAGATTGCTATTTTATACAAAATCTGGAACTATAGTCTTATGTCAGTTAAAGCAGCACTTGGTAAATACTACTTATTACTATCGAAAATGGAGCGGTCTGGTGGCTCAATGGTTAAGGAATCTAAATAGGAATCGAAAGGTCCACTGTTCGAATCCCTGTCTGGGTGGGAATTTTCATAGGCCTTTAACCCGACTTTCACATCTGTCACAGCTTACTGTGTAGAGTTAAGTACACCAGAACGTTTCAGTGGTTCGAACTCCACGTTAAACTGTAGGTCTCCTGTACCCGGTAGGATTACTGGGTTTGGCTAAGTAGGCAACGACAGGGGCGGGATGCGCAGACATTAGAAGCCCTGTCGCCAGGTCATTCGACCACACGGAATTATTATTACCAAAAACATTCTTGCTCTCCCTACTTCAAACTGTCTCTCACACAATTGCATAAGCATTATGAGTAGGCGCAGCGTGAAAGGTGGTAAGTTGCTGACATGTGCTCACTCTTCTCTTCTATCAGTCGGCAGTTTTTAAACAACGGCGCTTTAAATGCGGAACTGCTTTTATTCACTTCTGTATAAATGATGTAATGCAACTTGCAGACAGTACAGAAAGCGGTTGTATTTCCTGTCATTCGCAGCTCTTCTCTAGTCTAAGTTTCAGCACAGAGTCCACGATGAAACATTTTGCGTGTTTCCCATTTTTCCAGTCTTTTCTTAATTTTTGATATGCTTCAAATTTTTCACATGATATTTATTAGTCTATTTATCGGCGACTGGCAGATATATTTTGCTCGTTCATTAAATATTGAATACCCTTCTACAGTGGGGCCACGATTACTGTTTTTCTTCTGAAGCATCAATGAATAATTTTTTTCATCATCAACTTTTATTTACTGTTACTGCTTGCACTTGCTATCTCGATTTTCTTTCCATTCCAGTTTGTAGCTTTACGATGCCGTAGAAATTTATTGTAATCGTGTTCCAGTTTATATTAGTTTCTGTTCTAATTTATAAAAAATAATTTCTGTCAAAAATTTATCCGAATCAGAATTGGTCGCGTAGAGTTATGCGCGTTGGTGTTTTCACACACACCAGCAAAACAGAGGCCGGTGCCAACATTTTCGCATTGTATGCAATAGGATTTAGCTGTCGCTGAAGAAATATGTGTGTAGCTTTCAACAAATGTTACTGCCTTGGATTGTTATACCTTAAAAGGATAGGTGAAAATATGTAATAACTAAATAGTACTGTGTACACCCGCTATTGACTGTAAGATATCTGGGACGAAGTTTTTATACAGTCGCCTGTTTTATCCCATAGACACGGTTTGCTCTCCGGCAGCTCAATGTTACAATATACTTCGAGTATTTACTCATTTTCACAAAATTGAGTGGAAAGTTGTCGTGACTGAGATTTGATAATAAACACCTTGACCACTCAAAAGTTAACAATTCGTGCTGTCAATACTTTAATGATGATTACTTTTAATTACTTCGTCTTCCATTTCACGGGTTACTGTAGTTGGTCGCCAGATGGGTTTACCAAAAGTTAATGACTGCTGTTTTGAATGGATTAAATAGCTCTATAAAATGACAACACTGAGGGATCACTTCACGTTTATTTCGTCGAAAGCTTCATAGTAACATTGCACGCAGACAAGGCACTAGACTCGTCCAAAGATACTAAATCACAAATAAATTTTTACAGCGACTAAATACTTGAAGCTGTAATTGAACGGCAACTCCAAGTAACTACTTGACGAACCACAAACAATTATCAAAACTTCTGACAACGACTGACAATTGACTCTGCTCGCTTAAATAGTCTCTAGGGAAACATGCAGAACATTACAAAGAAGACAGACCGATGTTTTTCGAGCATTGACAATGCGGCCGATAGTTAAAGCCACACAAAACAATTATAAGCAGTGCAAAATTAATTACAATCATTATAAAACACCCAGAAATGAGAGTTATAGATATTTACAGCTATTTACACACAAACATTTACACAGCTACTCTACATAAAACAATGTTCATTTACATGACAAATACACAATTAATCACACGAAAAACATACAAATCTATAATTAATCAACTCCCATGTTGTTACACATAATTCTTAAAATAAAATTTCATACAAGGGCTGGTAGCTCAGTGTGGAGGTATAACGGGACTACGCACGAGCCCGGCGCCCTGCATACAGGTCGTCCTGATTGCTTTTTAGGCGGTTTCTTACAATCATAAAGTCGAAAGCTGGGACCGTTCCCAATATCCGCCTCATAAGCTGAACATTTCACCAGTGGCGTAGCTAGGTCAACAAGGGCCCCGGTGCAAAAAATTTATTTTGGGCCCTCAGGCCAGATGGGCGACCTTTTTTTTTGCTTTGTGTTGCTGGTAAGGGCCCCCTGAGCTGAGGATGGGGCCCTTGAGTTGTGCTTTGGGGTCCCCAGAGGTATGCTTCTGGGCCCCCTGAGCGTAGGGGCCCCGGTGCAGTGCACCGACTAGCCCCATAGTAGCTACGCCCCTGCATTTCACACACAAAAATAAAAATACAGTTCGCACACACAGAACGTAGTTACATGCTTCGCAGACAGATGGCAACACTTCACTTCCTCCACTAGTGTAGTGGCGTAAGACGTGGGCACTTAGGCTACGGCCACACTTGCGTTTTTTTCACGCAGGATTTGAGCGTTAAATCCCGCGACAATATGAACTACATTGAAGTATATGAGGCCGGCCACACTGGCGTGATTTCACGCAGCGGGAAGTGGGAGAGAGCCGCGTGTTCAAGGTCGCCCGCAGCAGAACGCGCCCCGGCCCATTTTTCAGCGGGATTTCACGCTGCAGTGAGTGGCCACACTTGCGTGAAAAACACGCCGCGGTGACTGACTCTTGTTTGTTGCGTTCTCATTGTTTGTTCTCATTATGGATTGCGTAGATAATGAACTGCTAATACTGGAAGTACAAAAATATCCCTGTTTGTATGACCCAAGACATTCGGATTATAAAAACAGAGATATCAAGAGGATTCCATGGACAGCAGTGACTTCTGCAGTTTTGAATGGCATGTGGGAAGGTTTTGATGAAGAAACAAAAGCAAATTTAGATAAGTTTACTCATATTTTAATAAACATTGTGCATGATATTATACAGAATTCTCCTCTCACGACGGCGGCGACGCACAACTATTACCGCGGCACATAATGCAATTACTGCATTCTTATGATTTTCTGAAACTCTGTTCATAATTTCGAGAGCAGTCTAGTTTAGGGTTACCAGAATTTTTTCTCCGAATCCGGGGACGCTTCAGCACTTTTTCACCAAAATCCGGGGACGCTTTCGACATTTTTTGTCCTAATGATGCGATGCACGTTCATAAGTTATATGATGATTAAAGGTTGGGTTAACTTAAAAGAAACATATTTGTCATTGTTATATATTTAGTATTTTAAAAGATATGGTACCTGATTTTACCTCCAACTTGTTGTCAATTGTCATTGGTATTTCTCAGAAGAATGAATCTTCTTGAGAAGATCTTGTCTGCCCGAAAATTGTCGGCAAGTCATGGAAAAGTTTGTTAATATAGTTAGTGTAGCTTGAACTATTTCTGTACTCATTCTGACGCTCTGTGATGTCCACATCATGTTCATTGAGGAGAAAACTCTCTCTACAGATGTGTTACCCCCAGGAAGACACAAATACAGTTCTACTAAGTTGCGAAGCTGAACATATGGGACCATTTTGTTAGAAAAATATAAATAAAGTTAATTCCATCTTACACCAACACTGGATTCATTCCATCCGTCTACTTTATCTTTTGACACCAATTCCTTTAGAGAAGAAATTTCATTGATTTCTTTCTTTAAAGGAATGCATTAGCAAATCAGGGCTTTTAAAAAAGTATATCTAGATTTTAAAAAAATTCTGGGATCAACAGTAAAAATCCGGGGACATTGCGGGGACGAAATCTGTCCGGGGACAAAGAGCTAAATACGGGGACTGTCCCCGGGAAACGGGGACGTCTGGTAACCCTAGTCTAGTTGACAAGCAGCTGAACCTTTAAAAACTGCTGGTATGTGCACGCGCGAGATAGGCTGCGTGTTTGTCACGCGCGGGAAAAACACGCAAGTGTGACATAGTCTGCGGGATTGCCACTTCGCGTTTTTTCCCCGCTGGGTCTCGGCGTGAAAAAAACGCAAGTGTGGCCGTAGCCTTAGGACTCTTTCACTAGGGGGGCCGAACTATCCCCACGGGGATCTCCCGGCCATAGGTGTCATAAGATAAAAAGATAAAACAAGTAATTTACTGAGATGATTGAGGTTTATAATTACGGCTTTTGTCTATTCATTGGAAAACCATAGCAGAGTTGCCAGTGTTTGTGATAAGATAAACAGGAAAAATCAGATAATAACATTTTCTGATCGGTGAATTCTCGATAAAATTACCCTTTTAGAAGATATAAGGTGTTGCAAACAACAGATTTTGATATCGTCCCCTATTCTAGCGATTAAGGAAGGATTTGAAGTTTATTAACGATAATGGGTATTTCCACAATAACGTATAGCATAAACAACTAAATGTGCATACTTTCAGTTGTTAGTTGCTGAATCTCTAACTGAACATGTCAGCCAGAATCAACTGATATACTCACTTGCTAGAAAGTGACGATATAATAGTGAAAAGTTCAAAATATAGTAAAATGGATTAGAAGAAGGAGATGAAGAGCTTTGCGAGCTGAAATTTAGCTGCACAACTGTTCAGTTGGAAACATGGAATTTCGTATCTCTGAAGTACGCTTTGATACATTATTCAAGTTAAACTATTTCGTCAAAAACTGTACTGCTGAAAGTTTGTTGTTGCTGCAAGTCAAGTATTGATTTGGCTAGACAGTAAAATATTTATTTATTGCTACTGTCATTATGGAAGAGTCGATGAGTAACATTAAAGACTTACGTTCTAATTTGAAAATAATCTTTCTCATATCTACAATTATGATAAACTGTAGGATTAGCAGTAATTGACGTATTGTCTGCTGTCCAGTAGGACAATGACAGGTCTTCCATCAACACCTGACAAGCGATTTATTTTGTTTTCAATCCGTGGTTCAAACTTATTTAGATTTAAGGATTAGAGTGATGACTAGTTATTCGACACCACGGTTTATTGAGGTCAAGATTCTTAACGTCACAGAGAGTTTTAGCGATGTGTGAAAAAAGCATCACGCTTTACAACCGCTCTTTATTTATCTCTGATAATTGCGTCTAAGAGCTGGTAAGAAATATTTTTCCCTCCTCTTATAAATCGACACTAATCATTATCTGAAAAGCGAAAATAAAGATCAGTGTAGGAATTAATGTGGGAAAAAAAGTTTTAAAAAAAGTATTTGTGTCAGTAGGTGTCAGGATTTCAATCTATTCTTCCTTTCTAGGGAGTGTCCATAAGTTACATGGCTCGGTCTAGGGGGGAGGGGTTGGCTGGAAAGCTACGCTGGGCTAGGGGGGAGGGGGGGGAAGGGGGGTTCCGAGCCAGACCACGCAGCTTTTCATTCATATTATTTGTCACAGTTAAAATGAGGTTCAGAACACGCAACAGCATGTAAATATTTATTTCCTTCATTTAATTATCTCCGTATATAATTTACGATAATCTGACAAGAGAAAAACAGTACAAAATGCCTTCTGGAATCAATAGGGAAAAAGATACGCTCTATGTGGGGGGAGGGGGGGGAGAGACAAAAGCTACGTAGGGCTACGTGGAGGGAAGGGGGGGTTCATAGGAGGCCATATTGGAGCTACGTTGTTTATGGACGCTCCCTTACTACTTGAATAAGTGGAAAAAGCAAATTTGTATAACAAAATATTCTCCAGCGTTAATCATGTGAACGAGTGTATATTTTCAGCTTATTAATGAAAGTTGCTCTCTCAGTTCACAGTGAAAAACATTTTTTTTTTTTTTTTTTTTTTTTTTTTTTTTTTTATTAAGGAGAAGATTATTAAATCTGCGCAGCCACATTAATCAGTACATTTTTCTGACTAGAGTAGAACAAAATAGAAGTTTGATTGCAGATGCAATGTGTTCAACTATATTCTATAAAGAAACCGAGGAAACCAACTATATCTCACTGCAAATGTGAGATATTCAAGAGCACTGACGTCATTTACACTGCATGTGTGTGTATTTACGACCCTGGCATGCAGGTACGAAATCGTTTACTCAGGCAAATTTCGGATTTCTTAGTTTCCCGACATCACTCCAGGCGAAAGCCGGAACTGTTCCATCAAAATTCCATGGTTGTATTCCTTCCAGTTCCTTGCATTTCCCATCTCTAATGGTAGCTTCTTACGGCTCGTGGTTATGTAGGCTGTACGGATCGGCACGCGCCACAGATTATCTCTCGCTACCTCGCAGTCACCTCCCCACCATGTTTCAGCTGGTGTCGCGAAAACTGCGCCCAGTGAAATTTGCGGCCAGTGAAATCTGTGGCCAGAATTCTCAACAATGCTGTAGCCCTATGTTTATTATAGAATAGGATCAAACTGGTTGTATTGTTAAAAGCCGCCCCGCCGGCGCTCTGAGCGGATTGCTACGTTTGTAGCCAATGTTTCTAAACAGCAGGTTGACACTACAAATGTTTTATAGTTTATAGCCAGGGGCGTAGCTACTATGGGGCTAGGCGGTGCAGTGCACCGGGGCCCCTACGCTCAGGGGGCCCCTACGCTCAGGGGGCCCCTACGCTCAGGGGGCCCCTACGCTCAGGGGGCCCCAAGCATACCTCAAAGGGCCCCAAAGCGCACCTCTGGGGGCCCCCAAGCGCAGTTTAGAGGGCCCACGAACCCTCACGGCAAACTGGCGACCTTTTTTTTATCTCTACCGTCGTCTAAGGGGGCCCCTGAGACACCGGAAGACCCCCACTAAGGGCCTTCACTGCTCAAGAGTGCCCCCAACCACTGTTCAGGGGGTCCCTAACGACAACTCAAGGGCCCCCATCCTTAGCTCAGGGGACCCCTACCAGCACATCAGCACATGAAGCAAAAAAAAAGGTCACCCGTCTGGCCTGAAGGTCCAAAATAAAGTTTTTGCACCGAAGCCCTTGTTGACCTAGCTACGCCACTGTTTATAACTGTTATTAAAATACAAGTTTTATTCTTGCTTAAAAGACGTAGAAAAGAATTGTAATAACGAGGCAGATACTTACAGAATCGTAGTAGATTTCATGCAAAATCTCCCTTTGCCTCACATTACTAGTGCAGGAGGCGAAGAGGTATTGGCCGCAGATTTCGCAGATTTTAGGTTGGCCGCAAATTTCACTGGTCGCAGTTTTCACATATCCGTTTCAGCTACCTGGGTGTTTGAAGTTTACCGACTGGGCTACGGATAGGGGCAGCTCCCTTCCCACGACCCGCTGTTGATAGCTGGACCAGCGCGGCGGGCAAATGCACGGGCCGTGTGAAACCAGCTTAGCAGTCTCGACGTCCACAAAGCGTAAAACTTTAAGTAAAAATAAAACTCATTATGTAAACATGTAGATGCATAGCCATGCGTATGTAGAATAGCAAAAGATAACCAGGTGTATTCCGCAATTAATACATCCAAATTCAACAGTGAATTGTGAGCGAAATGTTCAAACAATTCATGATCTGTGAATTTCCCTTCAGAGAGAAGTAATATACTACACTTAGTTTACAAGTTCTGTCCGAATTTAATAGATAATAATGGAGAGCTTTGTTGGAGACTTAAATTGTAAACATCGCGCCACAATATTGATATTACACTGAATTGGGATTTGGGAAGGAAGTTGCGAGAGGTTTTTTTTTTTTAAATTCTTTACCCTGTAAGATTACCAGGCAATTGAGGGATATGGATTACAAAAACTTAGTTATACAATTGTTTGAGTATGGTGCTGTAGTAGAGAACCCCACATTTTGGATATCAAATCCAGGAGTTGGAGGGTCTGCAAAGGATAGCAGCGAGATTTGTTTGTGGAAATTACCGCAAGTTGTAACTGATATGATAAGAAAGATTGGTTGTGAGTCATCGAAAGACAGAAAGCGGCAGAAGAGATTGTTTAGAGTGTACGAGGCGTATTTGGTGATGGTTTCCAGTTTTGTGGGTCGTTCGGCAACTTCAGGAAGTGATTTTTTTTTCTTTTTCTTTTTTTAAAGCGAGATCCCATCTACTACCGCCTTCCTTGCTAGGCCTGTCGTAATTCTGATGTGGGTAAGTGGGCATGTTGCCACCTGTCTGTGAAACTTGTGTTGCATCTGATAAGTGTATTTTTGTTTGTGAAATGTGTAGCTGATGAGGCAGTGATGGGGACCTTGGGTTAGATGACTGCATAAATCTGCAATTACCACGGTCAATACGAGCTGCCTGTCCTTTTGCCTACTTGATGTTTCTTCCACAGCAACCTCGATATATTCATGGATCCTCGAAAACAACTACAAATCTACTATGGCTCAGATTATACGTTTAACTGTAGGCCCAGCCACGAAAGAGGAGGAATGCGCGGCAAATCGAAACTCCGTTATCAGGTCGTAAGACAACACGAGTTTACTTTTTTAATCAGTAGAAGAGCGAAGGTTTTGTATTGACCGAGCCCTCCTATTTTTAATGTCATCAACTGCAATGTTATTAGCTGAAACATAAAAAAATGGGAGAGCAGCATGAAACTATACATGAGTTTCAATCTTTTTTTTTTTTTACTCATGGCTTTACGCCTCGCCGACGTCGAGGTCATTAGAGGCGGGAAAGGACTAGTAACAAGGAACGGGAAGGAATTCGTCCATGGCCTTTTGAAAGAAGCATCCCGGCATTCGCCTGAATTGATTTGGGGAAACCATGGAGAACCCAAATCTGGATACCCGGACGGGGATTCGAACCGCCGTCCTCCCGAATGCGAGGCCAGAGCGTAATTTGAGTTTCATGATTTGAAGACAACTATCTATATTAGGGTTTATTAGGCTCTTTTGTTACTATTGTCCAATACACAGCAGTTAATTTCTCCTAAAACTAATACATTAATGGCTTGTAACTTCTTCTGAAGATAGGTGGTGACATTAAACCTACTAAGTAAACAGAGAAATCATGAAACGGAAAATCGCACTGGGTGTTTTTCCACGTGGCGGTATCGTTCTTGCTGTTAGAATGCTTCCCAGCCACTTGCCCCTAATTTAGAGGCTTAACCAGTGCTGACAGCCTCTTCGCTTTGAAAATCCGTAGATGGCCGCTAAAATTTCCGTAGATTGGGTACAAAAATCCGGAGACTCGTTAACTAAAAGAGAGAGTAAAAATTGAGATTACTTTTTATTGCCAGGTCTTTAAAATTCGAAATTGGGAGGGAGGTACTATATATTACCTATTTTCTTTGTTGACATTAAATTTAGCATATCTTCGGTAACAGGAAATGTTAAATACTGCGAACACTTTGACTCTCCGATATTGGTTAATCCTTCTCGGAAGGCATTGCTTCGTAAGCCGTGCCAACGAGCGTGTCACCGTGCATAAAGAGTACGCCGATAGTTCTGTATTACGGTTTTTTAACATCTATGAAATCATTAATAAAAAATGAGCTTTATTTCAATCTTTAGTTCACACTAGCGGTTGCAAGGAAATGATTAACAATTACTGACAATTCTGTAATGCATTAACACTATACGCTCAAAGTTTAACAAAACCCGAATATAAGGAAAAATCAACAAATAGTAAAAAATAGCAAAAATCCGTAGATATTTTAACAAAATCCGAAAATTCTAACTTTTTATAAAAATATGTAGATCTACGGATAAATCCGTAAAAATGGCAGCACTGGGCTTAAGTTCTTAACTCTCGTCAGCTCGATGAATTTGTCACTGTAACAACCAGGGGCTGATCCAGGATTTTGGTTTGGGAGGGGCTCGAGCAGACTTTGGTTTTTTGAGGCCTTCAGTCGGGCAAAGGGCAGTCTATAGTCTCCTCAGTCCTCGGATCAGTAGAACTAAAAAGAACGGTCTCCAAAATTACAATGATGGGAGTGGACCTAGATACTTTTGGGGGGTGGGGCTTGTGCCCCCTAGCTCCCCCCTCTGGATCCACCCCTAGTAACAAAACAACGAGGCGGGCAGTACAAGACCATCACTGATGGATGCACCTTAACAAGTAGAGGCGTTCTGACGGGATGTGCAAATATTTCGCCTTAATAATTAATAACTCAAATAGAGGTTTAAATAAAACAATTCAACTGTATCTGAATTGTTATTAAACTTTCTAACATTGAAGGAAAGTGTATAATGGATTATTTTTAACTTCTTTACACTCTATTAGTAAAAGGACTAAATTTTTACAAAATTTTAGTTCTAAAATTTTAATAGATAGTGGGAACTAACTTTTAGTTATTTTAATATTTTCTGAGTCATTCGAAAGTTCATTCGAGTTTACAGTTCCTTTGTTAATAGGATCTTTAATTTAATTAAAGCTTAGAATTCTGGGCACAGCGAGTGAATCATAGAACCAGACACACTCGCTGATGCGTAAATACAAGTGTAAGGCCATAAACAGTCCGGCAAAGGGGGAACATGGAAAACATTTAACAGAACTAAAACGATGGGACGTTTCGTGAAGATTCTGTAGCTAGATATGTGTTTATCAACGATTTAATAACTACTGGAAACAGAAGATACAAGTAATAATTTTGTCATTGGCTATGTCCCACAGTTGTAGCATAAATGTTTTAAATTAAACGACATCTATTAACGACTGTTTTATTAATTTTTCCAGGCACATTTCGACCTTTTGGCGTGGGGCATCGTCAGTGGAAAATTGTGGTAACTATCACATGTCAGTCTGGGACAGCACTTTCTAAATTTCTCGGGATTTGTACTGTAGCATGACGCAAGGCTCACCCCACATGTGTTAGTTTAAATATAAATCACGTTTATTTATATTTATTTTGAGTGTTGGAGGCTTGGAGCAAGTACTGGGTGCAGGGAAACGATAAAGACTAGCGGTGTGCGCATCGCCGAAGCAGGTAGTCACAGCTAAAAGCGGTCTGTAGAGAGAAGCGGCAGAATGTTCCTATTTTGTTAGAAAAGCCAAGATATCCAGATGTGCCACTCACAACAACAAGCATTTCGCTTCATAATGCCACGGCTACATATTCCGTGATGAGCTCCGTCTTGCATGCGCAAACTACAGGGTGTCCAGAAAAGGACTCCCTGATTTCAAAATTAAATATCTCGAAAACAAAGATCGATAGAGGAATGCAGTAAACGGTATGTTTATCGTGACAGCTGTAAGAAGTGTATACAGCAGTTTGAAATAATAGTTACAAAAGCTGCTAACAGATGGCGCTGTAATCGCCATACGTAATGCCTAAATAGTGATCCGAAGCTCAGGGCGATCAGTTCCACCATTGAAACGTGCCAATGGTGAACATTTTGAAAACATTGTGATGTGATTGTTTGCAAAGATTGTTTTCATACGATTATTTCACTTATGTATGCTGATATGAGCGTACAGCGCCATCTGTTAGCAGCTTTTGTAACTATTATTTCACACTGCTGTATACACTTCTTACAGCTGTCACAATAAACATACCGTTTACTGCATTCCTCCATCGATCTTTGTTTTCGAGATATTTAATTTTGAAATCAGGGAGTCCTTTTCTGGACACCCTGTAGTTTGCGCATGCAAGACGGAGCATGTGGACGGCAACACGGTAGCGCGAAAGAGCGGCTTGCAAGGGCGTAGCCAGGATTTTGTTTAGGGGGGGGGCAGGCAAGAGAAAACTGATAATACGTATGCTAAAAAACGTTTATTAATGTAAAACATATTTATTCTATTAATTGAATAATTAATTAATATAATTATATTTTAATTAATTACAATTTAATTAATTAGTATATATAATTATACTAATAATAATTTTCGAGCTACTTCATCTGCAATTTTATCACAATTTTCTTGTAAAAGTTTTCTGTGTACACCAAGCATGCACAGACAGGTCAGTTGGATTTCTAGAATATTTCCATCTTATTTAGCTCTTGAAAGGTCTAGTTCTCTAAGATTTTCTGTTGTCATACCCTTGTCCTTCCATAGTGCGACTTCATAATCAAACAATTTTAACTTGTAGCATTGGAAGAAACATCGTAATTTTTTGTTTTAAATCAACCAATGACTTACTTAAACTTTAGCTGGGATGTAGCTAGGGACTGCAATCCAGCAATGCGGGATCCGGCATCATTTGGCAGTCTGGCGGATCCAGCGCCTAATTAAGCGGAT
The DNA here is from genome assembly GCA_031002005.1 of Vandiemenella viatica. Classification (NCBI taxonomy): domain Eukaryota; kingdom Metazoa; phylum Arthropoda; class Insecta; order Orthoptera; family Morabidae; genus Vandiemenella; species Vandiemenella viatica. The sequence continues at coordinate 120,040,093 of JARYHS010011408.1, forward strand.
CCGCAATCCGTAAAATGGGGTGAAAACATGTTTCAGTCTTCGTCACCGTGTCTTCCTGTCGTCACTTTCCGGTCCGACTAGTTCTTTACCGGTTGTATCGCCCCGTTTAACTGTATCCTTCAAGTTGTCATTTGACTCACGGCAACAAATGTGTGTTGTGTGTTTGTGTTGTGTGCAGTACTGTAATTTGAGTTATGTCGTCCTATTGCAAAACTAGCTCCCAGATCGTACCCACAAAAAGATACAACTAGAGTTGTTTCTGAGGAGCAAGTAAAAACAATACAAAAAGAAGGTTACAGCTATTTCAAAATCTAGTGCATAAATGATGTGTTAAAATGTTTTTGTCATAAACTGTACTTCATTGTATTTCAGTCATTTCTTTTCAAAAAGTGGATTTCTATTTCCTAATTCTGCTAACTCTATAAGATCTATGATAACAAAGTTATTAAATGACATGATTGTTCAGTTTGAATATTTCAAGAAACAATTGCGAATATTTTCGTTGAATGTTTGACGAGTAAACATAAAAAAAAACCTGTATTTAAGGCCGGACCACACGCTTGCTAAACCTCGTCAAGCCGTCACAAATTTAAACGGGTTGATAGAGCGTTTAACTTGACTTGTGTAGGCTGGCACTTGTGGCTGATCCAATCGAGTGTCGGTATTTTGGCACAAATCAAAGAAAGTTTGCGGCAAGTGCTTGTAAAGCGCCTACTCGTTGTACACTTTGTGCACTGATGTCGGACAGACATGCGTTCCTGTTTGTTGTGATAGAAGTGCCGCAGGAAAAATGAGTAATTGTTTCAACAACGATATTTCTCATTCCTTGAATGCTAATATTCAAAATCAGCATATCTCTTCCGGCAGAAGTTATCAAGATGGCCCAAAAAGAAGCGTGGTCACCGAGCGTAGTGGGGTGAGCAATTAACCCTCTGGCCTCGCATTCGGCAGGACGCCGGATCGAATCCTCATCCGGGCATTGAGATTTGCGGTTTCCATTGTTTCTCCAAATCACTCTAGACGAATGCCGGGATGCTTCCTTCAGAAAAAAGGCCAAATCCAAATTCTTTTCCCATTCTTTGCCCATGTCTATTCCCACCTCTAATGACCTCGTTTACTGACAGGCGTAAAGCCATAAGCAAAATAAAAAGTCATAAAGTAGCTCATTAAAGTTATTTTCCATAAATTCTCTGCAGTCAAAAAATAATTGATATAGACATTATAATACTGTAAAAACAATAATTATTATACAATTTCAATTATAAAACAATAATTCATATAGGCCCCTAATATTAAATGAAATACATACATGAAACTACATACTAAACATAGTTACATGAATGAAATTATACCTGGAACGGTTTCTATGGATTTTTAACATCCACCATCTTCTTCGCCGTCTTTCTCGTTATATTTTCATTTTCGTTTAAATTTTTATGATAAATATAGGTTAAGCAAAAATTTATATCCAACACAACATCGACGTCCCTCACGCTTTCTTCTCCAAAACATACCAGCGCATTCGCAAGCGTGTGGCTGTCAATGTTCGGCTCCCCACAATTAACCAAGCGTTTGTAAAGGTTTGGAGTTTTCGGCAAGTGCCAAGCGTGTGGACCCGGGGTTATGTTCACCGCAAAGTAACACATTTTAATATCAGCTTGCTTAGAATACAGGGTTCGTGCACCACGGAGCATTGCATCAGTTTGGTCAAGGAACGACTGACAGGCTTTGGTGTTGCTGTTGAAACTGCTGTTATCGGCAAAAGATCTAATGGAACAAGCGTCATGGAAAACGTTCTGCCTTCGTACCTGCAATTGTACTTTTCACACAGCACACAATTGGCAGTTGTCGATGTTTTATACCCCTCCCCCCAAAAAAAACCACTGAAAGAAATTGAGAGCATAGAAAAAACTTTCACTCGGACGTAGACCACAAAGACCTGGAAGCCACAATTGAAGCACAAAGCGTGATCATAGCACTGGATATTCCACATACTGAGGTGATTCCCAGATATGATGATCTCAAAAAAGTGCAGAAAGTTGTTAAGTTTTTCAAAAAGTTTTTTATTTATGACCATTTCAATCAAACCAACGAATGAGGAGGCAGAAAGGGTTTTCTCGGCTGCTGGCTATATATGAAATTCTTTGCAAATAAAGTGATAATTTCAGCGCTTATTAGATAAACAGATTATTTTTCAAACTGACGTGATTTTCTGTGATACATGTAAATTGATCTAAAACTAAATACTTACTATAATTGACTATTTACTAAATAACTAGAGTTAAATTTAAAACAAAGCGTGTAAAAGTGCAATGTATAATCCTAAAACACTACTCCAGAGAAGCTATCAAGGAATTTAAATAAGGTATGAAAATAGATTCCTTTCAAAAATCGTATAGAGATTGAGCAGGGTGATTGGGACGACGTTGTTGGACAGATACAATGCGCCGGACTTTCAAATCGGTTTCAATGGCAGCTGCAGTACTGGTAGATGTGTTTAAAATATTTTAGCTCTCCGTGTCCGCGTCGCTGCGATTATCTTTTATGACAGACATTACTCCCATGTCGATCGTCTTTGATTTTTACGCAGTGGCAACAGGTTCCAGTAATCCTGAGTATTCAATCCAACGCATATAATGAATTCTGACTTAGTAGCAGCGCACTATAACTGGTAAGCACCTTTCCTCGCCGCATCATTTTCTTCCCTAGAAACATTCGAAAGTCCTTTGTCAATGTCTTCAAAATTCTTGTTAAAAATAGCAAAACACGTATATTTTTGAGACCAGTGAGTCTCATATAAAGCTGAAATATGGCACGTTCTTTCTCTGTAAAAAGTTTATGATGTACTCTGTGGTTCAAATTGTGTTCCATATTTCTGTAATTTGATTTAAATTATTTACAACCATGTTGTCTGTGGCTTTCACAATGAAAATACAAGGCTTTTTTTATATTTCTTTAAAAAACTTTGAACCCCATCAATATCACCCGCCAATGTAGAACACACTTCACATCCTTGGCTAACACAACTATTAGGCCCATGTCCTTCGTTTTCGAAAAACCTGTCGATTTCTAATGCTATAATTTGTCATTTAAATCCATCGGTTCTACGAATCTGAGAGATTTTTGGCGGATTGTATTTTATCTTCGTCAGTAAAACTATTTTTATGAAAGCTGTTCTTTCCCAGCTATATCACACGACTCATCTGCCAACAAATATAAGTATAAGCCTTCTTTGCGGCCTGCACAATTTCATTTTTAACGACCAAGCCGCACAGGGCAATGATTTCGTTTTGAATCTGTGGGGAGATATACATGACATTTTTCTTAAATTTTTCAATATGCTGTTTCAAAACCAGAACACTTGAATCAATTCTTAGTTTCAGCAGGTATTCAAGAAACCCTGATGTTGCTCTTTGCATCTTCAAGGCAAGTTATTTGTACGGTGTAACACAGAAAATAATCGAAGATATTATAGATGACACGATTTATCGATTGTCTTCTACTTCCTTCTGGTGAGCAGTATTCATCATTACAGCGACCGGTATTTTCTCCAAGAAGTTCTTAACATCTTTAGCTGCTGATTGATGATAATGTGATGAACATGTTTTTGCAATATTCATGGATATTTTTAAAGTGACAGAAAGTTTGAGTAACAAATTAATTAGACTATACTAGCAGAGGCAAGTAAGTCTGCAAGCAACAATGATTAAATTTTAATTTCAAATTAGTGGTTTTAGCATCTACAGAAAATTTATTTCCAGGAAGGTACCCAGGAGCTGGGCTGTAACACAGTATGTAGCAGTATAGGTACGACCACAGAATGAGAAACAACTTGACCGTTGGACCGACCCAACTCATATCCGAGCACCTAGGACAAATATACTGTAAAGTCAAGAGTAATAAATATTTTGTCACAAATTAGCTCTTACACTATCGACTTTTTCACAATCGCTTGATAGTAATAAAAATAAATAAAATACAAACGAATGCAGTTAATTATAGTTATTAAATAAAAGTACTTTTTGTATGTACTGTATGTAATACTATATTAAAAGCCATCGTTAGTCTTATGGAAAATACAAATTAATTACTTTTAAGAACAGATTATTAGCGCGCTCTCTGGTTATATCACAGTATAAACGATCGGATGCGCTGTGTGCGGGTCGGGTCAGCCTGCAATCTATCGGTATTTAATCACAGTTAAGACGGGATGTCTTTGTTCGAGTTGGCTCGCGCGGCACAGAGACAGTTTGTTGCCATGGATAACAAAAACGGCCGCCTTTTAATACAATTGTACGGTGCCAAATTTTTTTGTGTAATAGCAATTGTGCAGCCTAATCAGACTCAGATGGTATCACCTCCATCACTACCACAACCGTCACTTGAAACTCCAATCAACGAATCTATAGAATCGCCAAATGACAGAATCAACATAATACCTTTTACCTAAGTAAGGAGTAAGTTCTCGTTAAGAATGGCAACAGAAAATTGAATAGCAATAAAAAAAATTAATATTAAACGGGTGCTATTACCTTATCTTTGACCATTCTTTCAGAGCTTCGCATAGTGCGTCAGAAACATCTGAAACTGGTCAAATAAATGATTGTTTTGAAACTCGAAAAAGGTAATGCAGGCTAGTACACGAGTCTCCAATTACTAGAAATCTTGAAGTCACAGCGTTTATCAGTAACTGAAATGCCTCCCGAAATTGAGTGCACTGGCTCAATTAATTATTTTAGAAACTCTACGATTGTCAATCTCGTAAAATTTGTTTATTGTATCCTCGATGGCTTCATATCTAATGTCTTCCATGAGTTTCTCGCCATACTGTATTCAATTAAAATACAATTTCCATATCCACCAAATCATTTTTCGTTTAGGTTTCTAGTATACATGTGTCGGATCACAGTGAAAGTTGCGGCTATTCGCGCACGTGAAATGTCCACGGTGGCTTCACAAAAAGACAGTGCCTGGATAGTTTGCAGCGCAAGCCGCGCTCGTCAACAGAAATGGTTCGCGCGGCAAATAACCGGTTTGGCACGCTCGAACATGGCTCGCGCAGCAGCCGCTCATACTCGATACGCAGCTTAGGGACCGTCCATAAACCCACGTAGCTCCATTTTGGCCTCCTGTGAACCCCCGTCCCCCCACGTAGCCCAACGTGGCTTTTCTCTCTCCCCCCCCCCCCACGTAGCTTTTTCTCATAATGATTCCTGAAGTCATTTTTGTACTGTTTTCTCTTGTCAGGCTATCATAAATTACAAGCGGGGATAATAAAATGACAGAATTAATTATTCACATGCTTCTGTATGTTCTGTATCTTAATATGAAAGAAAAGCTACGTGGCCTGGCTCGGAAATCCCCCCCCCTTTAAGAAGCCCAGCGTAGCTTTCCAGCCAACCCCTCCCCCTCTAGACCGAGCCACGTAGTTTATGCACAATCCCTTAAGGCCGGTTCACACTGTGCGTTTCACCGCAGTGGAAACTTAACCGTCGCCGCCTACAGAATTTGAGGTGTTTACATATTCGGCGGTAGAACTGTTGCTGCTATTACAGCGGTAAAATTTTCGCTGCTATGAAGAGCTGGTAAAAGATGACGTGGTCGGACGTCAGTACCTTTCTTTTGATGACCTGAGTTTCATTTTGTGAAATTAGAAGTTAATTTAATTAATTTGGTGTTTATTACTTCGTAGTTAAGTTTTAAAATTGTTATTTTGAAGGTTCCATAGCCATAGAATAGGAAAAGAAAAAGCCAAAGGAAAACAGAATATTTTAGGAACGACGACACCAAGTTTTTCAATTATTTTGGGATGTTTATTTCGACAGTTGCTTGCGAAACTTAAGTACGGCATTCAAAGGAGGAATACCCAGTGGATGAATTGTATTTAACATGTGGAAATGCTGACAATCACCTTGAAGTAAGCAGATTTCTCATGGGCCTACTATAAATAAAACATTTAATTTCATATAATTCCAATCCGCTATATTTATTTTATGTTAATTAGGGTGACAACTTCTTGAGGTGAATATGAATAGATGTACAAGAAAAGTTTGAAAAATACACTATGCCATATAATGGCTAAAACATTTATTCACTGTGTAATCAACTATCAGTGTTGAGTTTATATTGCTTTATACTTACAAGCAAATCGACTAGTTAAACTTTTGTGATTAGATTGTAATCTGTTAAGTGTTTTAATAACTATTACTTTACAAAGCAAAATCGAAAGTAAATGGCGAAGATGATGCCGAAGTTACTGAACACCTTGTCTCACTGTATTCGTCCTGCTGTGTTAGAAGAAAAGAAGAAGAAAAAGAGGAAACATGTCGATCCACAGAATTTCGAATGTTGAAAGTTTTCCTTGGAAATGTCTAAGATATAAGGACACAGTTATATAGGTAGTATTAAACATCAAAATCTTTCTATAAAATATGATTCAACATTTTTCAACGTCTAGTTGAAGCTCTAAAAATTTATGTAAATATGTGATCAAAAGTTTACTATCCAAAGGCATTTTCATTTCGTCAAAATCATACCTAATTTCAACGCACACTTCTTTCCAAGCGTTCCTGGTAGCGTTCCGATCTTTAAAAGAATCTGTAGTTTTGTCTCTTAAAACTGCTAACGAAATGAGATCAGTATCCATCATCACCTACGTTATGATTTTGAAATTCAAAAAATGTAACTTAAACAGACTAAAAGCGCACAAGCGGTTAAAAATTCGCCGAGTGTGCAAGCGCCTATTTGACCATATGGGCCACTGTCTGGATTGGGGCGGTCAAATTACCGTCGAATGTAGTGGCAGCGCACGGCTGCAACCTGCCGTCGACGGCAGCTCTGCCATGGGTGTAAGCTCCCATTTGATCCCTCGCGCCATTACTGGAACGACGGCGACGGAAAACTTTCCGCCGCGGCCGAAACCGCCCTGTGTGTAACCGAACTAAGAGTCGTCAGCAGCGCCGTACGTGGCCCATTGTGCTGCCCCGCCCTCGCTAACGTCTGTTTTCCCGCAAATAGCAGTAGAAAGCAGGTTTAAATCGAACGAACCGAATTAATTTTTGAAAGTTACTTAACATTGTTACTCTTCGGTTCGGCAGAACTCTGATCGAGCGCAAACCCGCGGGAGCTGCCCCCCCCCCCCCCTGCCCGTACCTGGCTACGCCCTTGGCGGCTTGTGCAATCGTTGACATGCTAAAGATTTGACTGCACGGTTTTTGGGTTTGCAAGGTTTTTTCAACAGTGAAATGGGTGATGTACGAAAATATTCAAAGGAATTTGTAGTTCAGTTTATAGAATTGTTCAAATCGTTGCTAGCATTGTGGAAGATTAAATCGAAGGAATATACTTTGACTGGACCAAACAAAAATGTAGCTTATCATTTAATGACTGAAAAATTAAGACAGGTATGTATAGTTAATTATGCATAAGTACTTTCATTGTAATTCAAAATAAAACTGTTTTTGAACGAGTAAGTACATGTAATTTAGATATATAACAATGTTTACATTGTTATGTATTATTTACTTTTATCGTTTTTCAAAAATGTTATAGTTATTGGGAACCAAATGCAACAAGGGGGGGGGGAATTCCTTGAGAAGTTGTCGCCTGAAAGAAATGATCAAAGTTAAGAATTCTCTCAAGTCAGGTGTCGGTACAGACAACATTTACCACCCATCCTTATGGTACTATTACTTGTTAGAATTTTTAGATGACCAAGAAACAGCTTGGACCCCAATATCTAATTTTCAACAAGTCCGGGAATCCGAGGTAAATAATTATTGTGTTTGTAACAGGATTTTAGTGTTTTAATAGGACATGCTACTGCCACAGAGCTCATAATTCTTTATTTTTCTTGGTATTTTTGAATTGAAAAACGTGGATAATGATGAGAAATCGCTGCTGAGAATCTGAGGTCCCTGTAAGTCCTACCAGTTGCTAGAAACCTTAAAGTACAGGTTAGTCTTCCATGAGAAGATATAGACTGGCGCATAACAGTATTTTTTTTTTTTTTTTTAAATTATCGGTGTCACCAACCATAGTAACTCTTCATAGGCTGCTTCATCTATCCTAAGATAACCACGCCAGTCTTCCGTATCTTCTCTCAAATCTTCAATTAAGTTGACATGAGAATGTGTGTTTCTCCGTAAAAACCACTTTTTGTTCCACTTACTCCTTCGGCGTCGCTTATGTGTCTGTTGTTTCTTTATAAGCATTAAAAAACGTCTTTTGTTGGCCACATCGTCACAGACTCACAGCTGTCGACACACTCGGTTTGCACAAGCTTACCTGTACCGTGTGGCCACTCTTCCGTGTTCCGTCTTTTTGTACAGTTTTTCATTTCGCAATTTACCTGCACATGCAAGACTGAACGTGTAGCCGGGGCATAAGGAAGTGTTGGCAAGGGATATATTAAAACCAATCTTAGAAAGAGTTAGGAAAGTATGGGAAGACAGTGTCATCAGCTGAGGTCACACTTGGTCCTGTCAAATAAAAGACAAGGGATTCTTGTGGCATATGTCGTATGAACGAAGTGTTGCGTGTTTCCACCAAGAGAAGACTTTGTTAATAAATGTGGCTAATTATTATAATCGATCTTTCGCTATGGGAGCAACGCTTGGAGATGGGAGAGCAGAGACAGCACCCTATTGGCTACTGGAGGCGCCATGCCAGTTCATCGAAGGGGAACTAAGCTGATTTCCAAACTTGATTGAAGAAGTGAGGTCTTTCGATTCGATAATGATACTTGGTTCTACCGCGGACGCTGTAGGGTAGGCTTTCCTGGGAATACGCTGAAGACTGTCTGCAGCAGTGTTTCCCAACCTTTTTTGGGTCATGTCCCACTTTCAACATTTTTTGCCCCCTATACATAATTTTTAATAAAAAAATTATTTGTTATTAAAGAAACTGATATAGGATGGTTTTTGAAAGAAAACACTTTAATATTATCATAAAACACAGTAAGTAAAATTAAAAAAACATGTAATGAAATACTAAAATTCAAATTCAAAAGATTTATAATAAACATTTATTATGGCAATTTAGTGTGATCCTTTTAAGAATTTGCTTTTTCGCTATATTTTGTAACCATATCTGGCATTGTGTTTAAATAACCCAAAGAGAAAGCGGTAAAGTCGTATCAAGTCAATTTCTAAATTGCCCCCCTAAAAAAACAAATTGCCCCCCTGTGGGGCGTGGGCCCCACGTTGGGAAACACTGGTCTGCAGTATTAGTAACTTGTTTAAGTAGACATCTGATATTATACAATCTGCGCACCAGAGGACTGATATCGTCAATTGACTGTTGCAGCCTGGTTCTACTGCAGATACACGGTAGCGACAATTTACATCTGATCATTTGCCAAAGTGTGTATGTCTACACTTCACTCGAGTTTGCTTGATAAAATGTTCTATTGAAGCCTGGACCCAGAATTTAAGTCGTGTGCAGGTTAATTATCCTTTTGATGAGTAATTCTGAACTGACTGGCGCCCAGGGATTCAGAAAAGATTAAGATTGGAGTTTGTTTCGTATTTATAATTGTTTCATTTCTTGTTCATTGTTAAGTGACTATGTTTATCATTCATTTCCTAGATAATTTTATGTGCTGTAATGAATCGACCAATTAATGTAGGACGGTGGTGATTGCTTACATTTTATTTATTTATTTTTTATTGTTTATGTTGACTGAAGGTAAATATACCACGTTCGTGGTCAAATAAATTTACAACTTATGGCAGTCTTAGATCACAAAAATGATTCTAAAATAAACAGTCACCCTTCGCATCAAATATGATTAATTAAAATTAAAATCTACTTTAATAAACAATAATGATTAAATCAATTTAAACTCCTCATAGAACAGATCGACCTTACTATTCATTTCGAAAATTCAGAAGTTTAACTGTATTTTTTTGATTGAACCCAATTGGTTTCAGTGTTCACTGTTACGTTTATTCAGATAGAACGTTCATATAATTCATGTAATTTCAAGGGCCCATTAGTATTGTGTTCAGGGTCTTAAGAAGTTTGACAGCGCTTAAACTTCACGCAAGCTAAAATGATTTTAATCATAAAATACACAGATATATGTATGGAAGGACTGATCTGTAATTAAATGTACTTCACATACGCTAAACAATTTGAAAATGTGAACGTTTCAAAGAAAACAGATATTGCTGAGAACTGAAAATTGTTTAATGCGACACGTAGATCCTTCAGTTTGTTTCTGTATACTCAATAGTACTCTGAGATACGACATCTAAGATATTTAAGGAAACAGTACATTGTATTGCAATACCTTTCTTCCTTATAAGATTGCCTTGATTTAAATGATCCTCTATATATGTCCTGTGAAGTTACAATTCCATTAATGAATACAGTCACAAGTCCAGTAGCACCTTTCGTCCCTTTCCCTGCATGTTGTGTCTCATGATTTCCCCTCCTGTACACAGAGGACGCAGCTGTGAGGGTCCGACGCGTTAGAGATAAACAGAAACAAATATTCTCGAGCTACATCGGCGGGCAGGATACTTTGGTCTGCTGAATGTTGATGCTTTACGTTAAGGATCTGTACAGAACGCTTCCAGTATCCGTAGCCAATGTTGGAATCTTCGTGTCATATTGTTTTCACTTCGGATTAAAACGGTTTACTTTTTTCGTAAAATGAAAATATTTGTGGGAAAAATTAGTAGAGCAGGAAACTAAAAATTATGCGTCAGGTCTTAAATACCGACGAAGGTGAAGATTTTTTTCTTGAAGCTGAACTTTCAGATCGCTCCTCCTCAGTGAGTAACAGGGATTTCTGGAGTTTATAAAACGAAGGAAGTTTTTAGGTAACTGTACCTCCTCCATTCTAGATTGAAAACGTATATGCTTAGTTGTGACTGCACACATTTGTAACTTAAAAATGTGTGTATGGTTGTAATTAAGTGCATTATCTTAGTGAAAACCGCTGATTTGTTTCTCCAGCAAACGCATCTATTTTCAAGAGATTTCTTTAAAGTTTGCAATTGTAACATTTAATTGTTGTTTTGCTCTTTTGAAGATATTCAATAAGTAAAATCCTTTTAGCGTGTCGTACATATTTTAAAGGAGGTGACAGAACCTTTTTGGTTACAACTGACTTTATTTTTTGGATCTGAAAAAGTATCGGTTGAAAATCTAATAACTTCTTAAAATGCTCCAAAACATGTGCACACAATTTCATTCAAATGCATCTTTGATCTCTTAGTAAGAGCGGCAACGATCTTTCGCGAATCTCTTCAAGTAGAATTCTTCATCTCCTGAACGGTCCTTTGAAATTCTTTTGGCTTCAGTACTTCTGCGTACTTTAACCAGCCGGTCCTAAATTACCATGCTTATTTGTTCGATTGTTTCTTCTTTTCTTACACTTCTTGTGTTAACGTGTATCATCCACATGACCTGTTCATTCACGTTTAAGTCCAATGTTACACTTTTAACTATAGTTACTGAAGATGGAAATTTCCCTCATATTTTTATAAACTTGTAATTCTGTTTGATGTTAATTTCTCTTTTACAAATAATCTTATTACTACGCAACACTCAGTTTCGTCCATTTTAAGGAGTAAACACTATATATCTGCTTCGAACTGTGACCTAAATAGACTAATTAATAAAATTGTTTGAAATTTGATGTGTAAGCTTATGATAGATTCACCAGCCTATAAAATATATGCGCAATGATTTTAGATAACAATGGTGAGCACTATGACAATTAGCTAACTAAAGTAGTAACCATTATATTCTTTAGTGAAGTTTCTCATCTAGTCATTCATTTTATGTTATTTGATGGCCTATAATACCACAAGCATATTCTTGAGTTAACGGTGTTCTTGATTAAATTATTCGCAAAAGTTTAGACGAAAGTGGTGATTTCTTTCAAAAGTTTCGTGACATTCTAGAAACTGTTGGGTTTCATGTCCTTTTTTTGGGGAGAAAGGGGTCATTGCAGGCGGGAGAGGATTGAGGGGAAGGAATTCGGCCATGGCTTATGAAGGAACCATCATGATATTAGCCTGAAGTGATTTTGGTAAACCATAGAAAACTGAAATCTGTATTGCCTAACGCGGATTTGATATCACGTCCTCCCTGAGCCAGCATTACCGCTCATCCACTGATTCAGTACTCAGGGGCATAGCTACTATGGGGCTAGGCGGTGCAGTGCACCGGGGCCCTCACGCTCAGGGGGCCCCCAAGCATACCTCAAGGGGTCCCTAAGTGCACCTCTAGGGGCCCTCAAGCGCAGTTTAGAGGGCCCACGAGCCTTCACGTCAAACTAGCGACTTTTTTATTTTTATTTTAGCTCTACCGTCGTCTAAGGGGCCCCTGAGAACACAGGAGCCCCTCACTAAGGGCCCTCTCTGCTCAGGGGGCCCCAACCACTGATCAGGGGCCCCTAAAGAACAATTCAAGGGCCCCCATCCTCAGTTCAAGAGGCCCCTACCAGCACACAAAGCAAAAAGAAAAGGTCGTCCGTCTGGCCTGAGGGCCCAAAATAATTTTTTTGCACCGGGGCCCTTGTTGACCTAGCTACGCCACTGTCAGTACTGTATGTTTCTTTATAAAACTCGTTAGCCATGGCAGTTGCAACTGGACTTGTTTTCAGCTGAGTTATTTTTCAAACAACTGCAGTCACGAAGCCACGTAAGTAAGACATCCAAAGTGGTTACATTAATACTGACTATTGTTTTGGTCGATGGATTTAAAAGTAATTCGTCTGAATAGCAAAGCACGTTTAAGAAAGAACAGCAATACAATACGCAGAAACTTACCTGCATCAATCATCAGTAGTACAAATTTCCGCAAGTTTCAACGTGGTTCCACGATTTATTCCAGAAATTGATATTCTGAAACTGTGCCGTTCTGTCTAAACAGGAAGTTGTTTCTATAGACGTTAACATGTGTGGCAAACGAGCAGTCTGGTGGCTGTGTTAAGGAGTCTGACTGGGGAATCCCCGTCGTGGCGAGGATTTTCATTGGCCCTTAACCCGATCTTCATCTGAGGTACAGCTTGCTGTGTGATGTGAAGTATGTCAGAACGCTTCCGTGGTTCTGAATTCCACGTTGTGGCATCCATGGCATTCAATCACTTGCATCACTAGTATAGAGTGCAGCTCATTCTAGTGATACGCGATGAACGAAAACTAGTTAACCGATGCGTATTCTGTGTTTGGAGGATAGAGATCCCGTGGTCGCATTATTCAGATTTATTGCATGCTTAATGAGGTGATAAAACATTTCGAGGCATATATCCGTCAATACAAAACCTCTTTAACACCTCTCACTTATCACCAGTAACATCAGATTTAAAGGATTGTGTACATTAAGTAATCAATTCGTGTCGGAACTATAGATCTCTAGGAGCTACTTACATGAAGCGGCCACTTCGTTTTTAGGAAAAAGGTCTGAAGTATCTGTGTACATGAAGTTCCCACTTCATTTCCGAAAAAAAACAAGACTGGAAATATAAATTTTGGTAACACTCTTATTAAGAATCTCATTACGTAAAATATTTCATGTGTTTCTCTTTCACGGTTGCATCGTCTCAAGAGTAGTTTCATTCCGGATGGATCAGTAGAAATAATGCCTATTCATCCTCTTGGTAACTCTACCAGCAAAGTATATTCCCTCGTACACGAAGGCGAAAGCCGCGTGGCCCTGGGCAATGCACTCCCATTTATGTAAAGCAGACGGAATTGGGTGAAAGCGGGGTCCTGGCACCTTAAAACAGAGGCTTTCCGTGTAAGAAATAGTAACATCGATAGAAGAGTCACTGTTCTCCAGGTTGGGGGTTTTGCAGAGGGTTCGTTCCCTCCCCGCTCAAGTAAAAACAAGCTATCACTCAGGAGCACCAAAAATCCCCGGAAGCAGATGGCTCACGAAAAAGAGGACAAGCAATTTTGTAATTAAAAAACATCACAGATTGCTGCATGGAATATCTGATAAATTAGAAATAAAGAACCTAAGGTATTAAGAGAAATAAAGATGAAACAATGAAACTCATAAATGTAGTTGTAATATCTGAAGCCAAGAAAAATCTTTACTCAAGAATTTTAACAGATAACTGTGCGATGATTTACAGTGGTGTTCCCCAAAAATTACGTGAACGGTCTGGAATAAAAATGATAATAGGTACAAAATTGTCAACTTAGTGCTGATTCGAGGCTGAAAGACGACATACCACAATCACCGAAGTCACAGACCAGAAGGTACAGACAAAGACACTAAATCCTTTTAAAAACAAGTGCAAAAGTTAACTGCAAATATAATTAAAATTACTGTTTAAATAAATGGTAGATGTAAATGCAAGTATAGGAAAACAATCAGTTCCTAGTGTTGTATGTAACTTCGGAGAAAGTACAAAAACAGTAATGTTTCATCGATCTCAAAATTATAAATACTTTTCTAGGAAGACGGATATTCATAAATATGCATGGTCTGGCCGTGGAACAAGATCCGTTATTGACTATTAAATGGTTATCTGCAAGTTAAAACAATTAGTACAAGACACAAGAAGCTTCAGAGAATGTGATACTGGCTTTCTGCTAATAGCTGAATGTGGCTCCTTAAAAGATGGAAACACCAACCACCAAAACATAAAGCCACTAACCAGGGGCGTAGCTACTATGGGGCTAGGGGGTGCAGTGCACCGGGACCCCTACGCTCAGGGGGCCCCCAAGCATACCTCTGGGGGCCCCAAAGCGCACCTCTGAGGGCCCCAAAGCACAGTTCAGAGGCCCACGAGGCAAACTGGTGACCTTTTTTTTCTTAGCTTTACAATCGTCTAAGGGGACCCCTGAGACACAGGAAGCCCCTCACTAAGGGCCCTCTCACTGCTCAGGGGGGCCCCAACCACTGCTCAGGGGCTCCATAAGCACAACTCAAGGGCTCCATCATCCTCAGCTCAGGGGGCCCTTACTAGCAACACAAAGCAAAAAAAAGGTCGCCCATCTGGCCTGAGGGCCCAAAATAAATTTTTGCACCGGGGCCCTTGTTGACCTAGCTACGCCACTGCCACTAACGAGCTAGTTTATAAAGTATCTCTTTTAAAAGAAAAAAAACTACCTATCAGAGGTTTATACCACAAAAGATTTACCAACCACTGAGAAATTAATTAACATGAAAGAAGAACAATTGATGAAGAATGACGGAACATACAATACACGTTAAGTGTGCAGTCTATGAGGCAGTAGGGACAAGAAAGAAATATCTTAAAAGAAAAGGCCTCAGTAATATATGAAATCTTAATATTAAGAGTGACATCATTAACAATAAATGCGTGGCTCACTAAAGGTGCCTACAGAAGTGTGGAAGAAAGTGAAAACTATAAATTACACAGAAATGCGGCAAACCCACAAGGAATCATGTGATCGATTTGTCAGACAAATAAAAACTGATAATATTAAGCAAGGAACTGTGGCGTGTAATGTACTGATCCACACAAACAGAGAAGAAACAGACACTACAAGAACTATCGTCTACAAGATCAGTAATGGATATACAGCGTAATATAAAAGGTTATAGTACTCCAATAGAGAAACAGGTCATCAAATACGTATTGCAGAAGTATCCTCCGAAGAAATAGAAGACATTTCCTGCGAATAATTAAAGCGTTCACTTCTCTCCCAAAAGAAAAACAGAATTGATTAAATGTATAGGACTAACGATTTTTTTTCTCCTTAACGTCTCTTAACAGCGAGGTCTTTAGAGACGGAAAAGGATGGGGGGGGGGGCAAGGAATGGGAAGGAATTCGGCCATGGCTTTCTGAAAGAAGCATCCCGGCATTTGCCTGGAGTGATTTGGGAATCCATGGAAAACCCAAATCTGGATGCCCGGACGGGGATTCGAACCGGCTTCCTCCCGAATGCGAGGCCAGAACGACTAGCGATTTCGTCAGCTAATTTAAAAAAGGTACTGGAAAGAAAATAAAGTTTAACCTGAATGGCAAGAACCGAAGAATAAGCTGTAACTGTAAAGGCTTTGGTGTTCTAAACAATGACTAAAAAATCTACTTCAAAATAAAAACAGACGCCTTAAACCAATTGGAGGTTCAGTCAGAACTAAGTGGTTAGAAGCCAGTAAGATCTTACAAAGACAAAGCGTTTGTAACAAAATAAGCAATTGGAAAAGGAAGATAGTTTAATTTGGAGGCGCACATAGCCTTTTTAGATTTACAAAAGGCATTTGATCGATTTGACAAAAATTTGCTTTGTCAGATCTTGAATTGGAGTTTTCCCCAACATCTAATAAAAATAATACAAGGCCTCTATAATAATATAAGCATTTACAACATAATATATACACAGATCTAAATTTAGATTTTCAAATGTGCGGAAACGCGTTTAATAAATGTAATTAAAAGATGACCATTACCACAAGCGGGCATTCGATTTCAGGCACAAGGGTGTAGGAAGATTCTCTTTTTTAGGTAAGGGTGTCAGGGATTGGAATGAGTTACCAAGAGAAATGATGAATAATTTACCGAAAACTTTGAAAGAATTTAAATATAAAACTTGTAGAGGGCAAATGTAGGTAGGTGCAGGATAGGGGGGAGATGGGTGTGTAGGGAAATTGCCACTGGAGCCTGTGCTCCATTGCAATTAAATTAAATTAAATTAAATTACATATTCTCAGAAGAATGGTTAAACTTAGTCGTCATTTGCTGCTTAGTTTCACTTCTTAAATACCATATCGCCACTGGTATGCAACATACATATGTACTCTGTAGACCAAAATTCTCCCTGGCATTCCGGAGAACGCGGGCTTAAATCCTTGTCCAGCTATCCAGATTTCCATGATTTCCAGAAATCACTCTACGCGAATGTTGGGATGGATCCATTGAAAAGACCATAACCGAATTCGTTCCCGTTCCTTGTCCCTCTTTCTCTCTCGGCTTCAATAACCTCTTTGTCGACAAGCCGTAACCCCTCCCCCCCCCAAATTAACAACCCAACATTCTTGGAGTTCTTACTCGTAGCTGGGAATACAACACACTAAATGTTCGCTTAAGAATGTAAGTATCTAATTGTAAATATTTAGTGGCACACTGCTTCAGAAGAAAAATAACCATGCAACTGCGAGTTTGTCTCGTGCAATTAGGTTTCCACGTTATGGTAATAGATGTGTCGTGTGTGCTAGGTCACAAAGTAGTCGCATGACACACATATCAGTGCTCAACATACCGAGCGTGGTGTGTCAGTTGTTAACGTTCTGGCCTCGCATTCGGGATGACGCCGGATCAAATCACAGTCTGGGCATACAGATTTGGTTTTCATTGGTTTCCCAAAATCAATTCAGGCGAATACTTCCTTCAAAAAGCCCATGGCCGAATTGCTTCCCGTTCCTTGTTTCCAGTCCCATCCCGCGGCCTCGACGTCTACGAG
The DNA here is from genome assembly GCA_031002005.1 of Vandiemenella viatica. Classification (NCBI taxonomy): domain Eukaryota; kingdom Metazoa; phylum Arthropoda; class Insecta; order Orthoptera; family Morabidae; genus Vandiemenella; species Vandiemenella viatica. The sequence goes on from JARYHS010011408.1 coordinate 120,057,493, forward strand.
TAAAAAAAAAATGCTTGCCACGTTTTCAGATTATGGAGTGGGCTCATTTCCACGGCTCTCAACGTCGCGTCACTCGAGCCGCGAGTGCAATAGTTCGATTCCAATAAATTTCATAGATGTACTAATATGCGGTGGCCGCATAGATCAGGCGGTAGAGCCTGACTGCTGTTCGGGGGATCACGGTTCGAACCTCGACGAGGTCGGGGGTTTTCATCGAAGCTAAAACGTCCGGAACGGCCCGCCATCCTGCTATCAGATCACTACCGTGGAGGAAACTGCGCAGGAAGGTAAAGAACAGCCGGAGCGTCAGCTCCATCTCTAGTGCCAACGTCACTCAGCAGTGCGGGGCTCCAGCTCCGTGAAGCAGCTGCAGAGCTGAGAGAATCCCGTAGAGAATGAAAAAAATACTATTATGTAATACGTGTCAATAAAGTAGTATTAATGCATGGTAGCATAGGATCAAAATAAAACTTTTATTTGTTTTCCTATAAAGAAACTGTATTAGATGTAAGTATTTTCAGTATGTCGTTTAAATACTGGTAATGATCGATATTAAGGAAAAGTTCACAGGCTATATAGTTTTTTACATAGACCCGGAATGGAAGTGTTCTAAAATCGACAACTTTAACGTCTTTATTTTTAAATAAAAAAAAGGAAAAATATCTAAATTCTCCACTTACCGTACTCTAAAAATCTGTACCTCCGACCCCTTTAATTTCTATTGAAACTATAGCTTTACAAAATTTTAAATATGATATTCGGTTTTGAATTAGCGAAACACGTAACACGTGAACATTCGAAGTATCCAACTTAGGGGGCGTCACGTGAGGTCTTAAAATTCTTGGACTGTAGAGCTAAAAAAAAAAAAGTCTACAAATGAAGCGAAAGTCGATTTTAAAGGGGGTATTTCGTCCTTTGGAAGCATGAGACCTAAAAAAAAAGGTCTCAAAAAGTAACGAGGTCGATTAGTAAGGGGGGGGGGGGTCTCCGTCAAAATTTCAAGTCATTAATGGAAGCCCCCTTATCTGTGACAGACGGACCGATACCGATGACGTAGCGACAGCACTATCCTATCGGGTGAGGAATCCCAAACATTCATTGAGGGACTTAAGAGAAGGACTCGACGTTTCAAATTTTGCCATTCGCTTCAGAAGAACTATAAATATTACTTTACAATGTATCCCATACATTTTCTACTGCATTTGTCCAGTGGTAATATATGTTCGCCTCAAAAAATGTATGGACGACCTTTTTTCTGATGTTGTGGTGCGGGCCCCTAGGCTACAGCCTAGGTAGCCTATGCTTAAATGCGGCCCCGCCAGTGCGTTTCTGCTTTTTCCTGAGGGAATGTGCCTGAGAATCTAAACTTCAGCTATGTAGTATATATTTAATCGCACACTCGCCGTCTGAGAGATTAATTAATGCTAAATATGAAAGAAAGAATTTTCACAGTCGACATACTTCATCGATTTTTCTAATAACCCTTCTGAAAATTTTAAAATACCTCCTCTGAAGAAGGCTGCATTTTATATACAGCCCGGATTGTGAGTGGACTGATCTTGTGTTCTTCACTTTAAAATTACCTTGGTCAAATGTTGTGAAACTTTGTTAGCCTATTAGACGTTAACCTGATGTTTATGTCAAATTTTGGTTAATTTTTAATCCTGTAATCAGAGTTATTAGGTGCAGGAACGCTAGCAGTGAAGTAGGATTTAAAACAGAGCTAATTTCTGGTTTTAAAAGTTGTCAGATTACACCATGCTGGTTATATATGACGGTAAGCGTTATTTGTTCATTTCCCGAGCAGTTTCGCTGACATTAAGCTCTCGTCTTCAAGATTCAAGCTGAAAATATCACATGCATCACTGTCACAGTTGGCACTCATTTTCTCTCTTAGCACGGAAAACGTTTATGGACGTTCCTTGACTAGAGGGCAGCCTAATTCCAGAAAACCATTATAATATTCATTTTGCGGTAGTTTCAATTGACCGAGCGTGGTGGTGTAACGGCTAGCGTTCTGGCCTCGCATTCGGGAGGACGCCGGTTCGAATCCCGTCCGGGCATCCAGATTTGGGTTTTCCATGGTTTCCCAAATCACTCCAGGCAAATGCCGGGATGCTTCCTTCAAAAAGGCCATGGCCGAATTCCTTCTCTTTCCTTGTCCCCCATCCTTTCCCGTCTCTAAAGACCTCGCTGTTAGAGAGACGTTAAGCAGATAAAAAAAAAAGTTTCAATTGATGGGCAAATTTACACTCGCTAAGATCAACACACCCTTGGGCTCGCAAGTCTCCAGACCCAGTATTGTTTTTCCAAATGTTCTACTGGACCAGTAAAATAATACGCATCTCCAGACTTGAGAAGGCAAAAAGTAATTATGCATGCAGTGTAAACATCTCATAGCTTTGAGCCACAGAACGTAATTGAATGGACGAATTGATTCTTGTTCTATAAGAATTTATAAAATAATGGAAAAACATCTCACCGCCGATTTGTTCGGCTCTGAATGGGGTAATAAACGTGACTTCAATCACGTACAAACGTTCATGAATACTGGAAAAGAATTTTCACCTGGGCGGTTTATACTAAATATTGATTCGAAGAACAAGGCTAGCAGGTGCTTAGCTATCGGAAGGCTAGGCGGTGCAGTGCACTGGGGACCCGAAGCTCGGGGGACTCCCAAGAGCAGCTCAGGGGGCCCACGCTCATCTCAGGGCCCCCCCCTAAAGCTCAGGGAGCCCCTGCTAGCAAACCTCACAAGACTTGGTAGAGAGAGAGAAAAAAAAGAAGATGTCCTGAGGGTCCAGTCCAAAATATTTTTTTGCACCGGGGCCCTTGTTAACCTAGCTACGCCACTGAAGGCTAGTAACGTTTCTGATATTGTGCACTGAAAGGCTTCGTTTCGTTAATACTACCGGTACAGTAAATCTTTATCCTGGTTTTGGTATATGAAGTCTAAGAGAATTAAAAAGAGTAAAATATCTCAAGGGGAATATAAATTTGTTGGTTGGAGAAAAGAAAGAGAAAAATGAGACGTTTCACAAAATTTACCATTTCTTCGAAAACACCGGCTCTGAGAATGAAATTAAACATCATTTCATAAATTTTGGAATAAACGATTATATTCGGTACTATAGAGAATTTCGCTAACTTCACTGCCATTTTATTTTTCCTAAGCAGGGTGGTTAGATGAAGTACAGTGTTGGTAGGACCTTGTTTATTTTTTCCTAACGGAGAGTTGTTTTGAAAGCACGATATCTTTTATAGTCTGTTGCGGTCGAGCATAAACTATCGGCACCTTAAGGCCGGGTGCACATTGACGCGCAGTCGACGCAGGCAGCACAGAACAGTTTCTGTGTGTCTATATGTTTTGGGGCGGAACAGCGCGTATTGAGACGCAGAGCAGGGCAGCGCAGTACTGCGCCGCACGTGGCCTGCGCCACGTTGTGCAGAAACTGTGCCACGCAGCTCACGCGTGCCTGTTTTTGCCGTAACACTTCTTGCGTTATTTATAATCTTGCTTTACTTATAATCATTTTCAACTATGGAATAAGAAAAATTGATTAAACTGGTGCGTAACTAACCTGCGATTCACAATATCAGTCATAATAAATACATAAAAATTAAATTTAAACAAGAAATTTGGACAATGAGCCCAACAAGTGGCGAGTAAATTCAGCATTTATTTATCATACAACTGACCATTTTCACTTTTCTTTTTTTGAATTCATTTTTAATAAATCTTCGAAAAAGATTGATATATATATATAGGCTATTATCACATTACTTGTTTTCTGTTTATTTGTACTACATCATTCAATAGTGTCCCCGAGTAACACTTAATTTGTTGACACTGGTTTTTTAGTTTCAAGTGTTTATGTTCTGTTATGTAGTTTTCTTAAAAATATAATATGAAATAAAAGAGAAAAACACTTTTATAAATGTCATGTACCGTCAAACGCTAAATAATTAAATAAATAAACACGAAAATACTGCGAGATTTTCTTCAGTTCTAATAGGTATTTCAGCTTTGTCGAGAAAATAACAGTTTACATTATGCCGTGAATCTCCGCTCGAGTCACCCGGAAATTATCTTTTGAGAATTCTCTTGTCACTGCAAAAGCCAGATGATAGTTTCTTCTTTTCATATACTCACTTTTGCGTAGTTTTATCTAACTCAGCTTCTTTTAAAGTAATAACAATGTTCCAAGCTCGGCATCCCAATCTGATTCGGAAATCAAAAATCGAGTTTTTGTATCGACATGTTTTTGGTTACGCCTTTTTGTCGGTTTCTCGCACAACACAACAATGCTTTGTAAACTGCCGCACGAAACTGCGCTCTAATATGCGCGGGCAACTGCCCGACACAGTTTCTGTGCTGCCCTGCCCTGCTCTGCGCTGCGCCTACAGCGCCACGCAGCTCAATGTGCGCCCCGGGTAAGAGGCTTGCTGGCCGACTTGACACCATACCAGGTTGTTCGATAAGTTTTGTCGTTCGATAAGAGATGGCACGTGTAGGTTCGTCGTTTATTTTTCTAAAGTTGGTACTAATTTTTTTGTGAACAGGTGTGAAGTTTCATGTAAATCTGATAACTTATTCGTATATTTACTACTGTTCAAAGTTGCCGTGTCACAGTATATTGGTTAAATGGAATAAACTGAGTATCGTGCAGTAACAAAAAATCTTATTTTTGGAAGGTGCAGCACCAAAACAAATTCATGAACGATTGTTAAAAGTGTATTGGGACTCTTCACCCTCAATTAGAACAATAGAAAGATGTGTTGCTGAATTTAAACTAGGTCGTACGAGTTTTGAAGATGATCCATGTGAAATACGTCCGAAAAGTGCATCAGCATCAGAAATCGTAGCAAAACTACAGGATATGGTTTTCGAAGATCGTCGATTAACTGAGAGCGATTTAGTAGAAGCTCTAGGCATGTCATTAGGCTGTGCGAGTAATATTTTGGGTTTCAAAAAGCTATGTGCACGCATTTGCTAACAACAAAACAAAAACATTCGAATGCGACTTTCTCAGCAACATTTTGGACCAGCTGGATGTAAAACTTCATGAGAAAGACCTGGTTTACAGAAGAGAAAAATAATTTTTCATCAAGACCATGCACCCTCTCATACTGCGCAAAAATCCATCGCGAAAATCGGTGAATTAAAGTACGAATTGTTGCCACATCCACCCTATTCGCCAGATTTGGCTCCCTCCGACTTTAGCTGTTCCCACATCTAAAAACATCCATGCGTGAAAAAAGATTTTGATCGAACGAAGAGGTAATAGCAACTGTGGAAGCCTACTTCGACAGTCTTCCTGATTCTCACTTCAGCGATGGAGTCCTTAAATTAGAAGACAACTGGAACAAGTGTATTAAAGTTCAGGGACATTATATTGAATAATAAAATGTATTTCTTGTTTTTCTTATCGAACGACAAAACTTATTGAACAATCTCCGTATATAAGATGAAAGACTGTTTTAGTAGTTAGAATACAAATGTCCAGCACGGTAAAATAAGTAAATGATTAATGAGGCTGCTCGAGTGACTCAACCGTTCACTACTGACGAAACGGCCTTATACTGTATTATCATAAACGGATAGTGTTGGGATTACAACAAAATGTGATTAGTCTCGCTGAATGATTCATTAAGACCTTCCTGGGGGAAACTATTTTAATTTCATTAAAAACTAATGGCAAGAATAGAAAAACAAGATATAAGGATTTTATACATGCATTTGTGCAATTTCCAGCTCCGTCCCCGACAGATTTAAGGATGTAGTATTATTGTTATTGCTGCCAGCTTACCTAAACAGTTTAGTAAAATTGGTTGAAATGTTGGTTGATGATATAGGTGGGCAAGGAATTGCTTCCAGAAGACTTTAAATGTAAATATTTTGGCATAACATTCGCTAATAAAGTGATAATGTCTGGAAAGATATTGGTGGAAAGGAAAAGATGACCTTGATCACAAGCTGGCATTCAATTTCAGGCATAAGGGTGGGTGAAGAAATTGCTGGTAGTGAACAAGACATATATTGGTGATCATGTCTGGAAAGATATTGGTGGAAAGGAAAAGATGACAAGCTAGCACTCAATGTCAGGCATAAGGGTGTGAAAAAATTTTCCTTTGTTGGTAAGTCAGTTTGGGACTGGAATAAATTGACAAGGGAAGTGATGAATAATTCATATTTTGAATTATCCCCCACAAATACCACATCAACCTGCTCATCTCAATCAATCATTTAATTATCTCTGCTGTTTGCTTTCCTGATAACATGTTCTGCTCATGATGGTATTTACATTTTTGTTTTTATTTGTTTTGTTAGACTTCATTTCGCTGTAATTTAAACAGAAAAATAAAAATAGCTTAGTTACATATATCGCTATCTGTAACCTGCAATACTATTATTCTGATTTGGCAACAAATGGATAACATTTGAAAAATTTATATTTTATGTTAGCAATGTCTGCTACTCCATTAAATAATCTAGTAAATTATTTTCAATTTATGTGTTGCTGATTTGTTGTGTTATTTCTTCTGTTTTTGTTATACAGCTTATATTAAAAATACCATATTAAATATCCATATTTCTTTTCTTTAGCTGTATGCTGCATAAAGACGTGCCAAAATGAAGTTTGCAGAACATTTAGCAGCACATATTACTCCTGAATGGAGAAAGCAGTATGTTAGCTATGAGGTGAGTTCTTATGTAACTATAAATATTCTATTGGAAAATAGTGACAGTGAAAATAAGAAGGATGCAGAATATAAACCCATCTGATCAAGAGAAGAATTATAAAGAAAATGGATCATTAACTAATTATTTTCATTTTGTGCATGATGTTACATTGGTATTGCAGGGTATGTTTAAATTCATTCTTTGCTGCTATTAATTCATTGCTGATTTTCTATTTTTTTGTTCTCTTTTCAATCAATTTTGCATCCTTATCTCCCTATCACCCTCCAGTGTGGCCCATTGAGTTAAGTGCCACACAATGGATCGAGGAGGAATAATGGGGCATGATCAAGCCCTGGTCTCCATGTACAGGTCATCCTGATTGTGATTTTACACAATCATCAAGGTGAATGTCAGGATGGTCCCATTCTCCACCCCATAAACTACACACTCATTTAGTGCAAAGGATATAGTTACACATTTCACAGACAAATGGCAATACATCCATTTTCCCCATCCCCATGCTTCAAAAATAGAATAGCAGACCTGATCTATGGTTGGAAACTGCTCTAGAAGAGACAGATAGATCTCCCTAATATGGTATGCAGCTTTGTTTATTGTTATGGAATAAACTTTGCTTCCGTCATCATTTCTACTAGCTCTTGTTGCCTTTTGCTTTGCTATGGGGATGTGCCCTCCTTTCACAAATAAAATCTTCTGTGAAGTTTAGCTTCAAAAAGAGTTTATTAGGTAAATAGATAGAAAAATAGTAGAATTGCATTACTATATTGTAAAGATGGAAGTGCTTGTTGAAAGCATAAAGTTCTGAGCATATCATTAGACGATAAACTAAACAGGGCAGGGTGCTTTGGTGAGGCAGTAGGGAGAGGCCTTGAGCAAAGCATTCTCTGGACTCCCACATGTGTAGCACATCAATAATATGTGACATTTCAACACCAGTATTCAGCTTCATTTTGTGGCAGATTTCTGGTGTGACTGCCCTTATATAACACACTCTACTCACCAATTGCTGGCAATGTATGGGGCACCTCTCAGTGCGTAGGTATTGGGGCCAGAAGAATGGTGGAGTGTGTTGGGCAGAGAGGAGGGTATATACCTGGCAGAGGGGATCAACTGCTGTCAGAACATGTTCTCAAACCCTCTTGATGGCTCTCTACCCTTTGTCTTAGTAACTTGATTCCAGTAAGATGATACCCAGAACCTTTTTTTACAATATCTTTTGTGAGACAAATCTCAAACTATCCCAAAGTCTTCTTCCCTGGAATAGTATTTGTGGCACATTGAAGTAAAAAAATGTGCATTTTCTCTATGCTGTGCATGGCAACTGCTGACTTAGTCTCTAAATAGATTTATTAAGATGTCTAAAGGAAATTAATGTCTCTGATGATCATAATTTGTTGAAATTAAAAATTCCAACTGATATACCAGTATGTAATAATAAAATAAACAATTCAAAGTCATTGCGTCAAAGTGTTCAGACCAGTATTTTCCACCAAAATATAAGAGGAATATTTAGTAAAACTGATGACATTACCTTAAGCCTAGAAGAGATTCAAAATTCCAGAAATTTTAATGTAGACGTTTTGTGTATATCTGAGCATCATTTGTCTGATACAGGAATATCTCAGCTGTCCATCCCAAATTATAAATTAAGCTCTCATTTCTGCAGATGTAAAATGGAGAAAGGGGGAGTTGCCATTTTTGTTAAAAATAATATTGAATGCAGTAGTGTAGTTGTAAGTAAGTATTGTATAGAACAACACTTTGAATGTTGTGTTACTAAACTAGAATATGATAAGGAAGAGCTGATAGTGATAGCAATTTACAGGGCCCCCTCAGGTAATTTCAGACTGTTTTTATCTCATTTAGAGTCTTTGCTACTAAGTTTTACAAATAGCAAACAAATAGTATTATGTGGAGATTTCAATGTTGACTTTCTGAATCACAGCAATGATAGATTAGATATGGAAGCCTTGATGTTGTCTTTTAACTTAACAGCACTTGTAAATTTTCCTTCGAGAATACAAAATAATAGCAGGACTGCAATTGATAATTTTTTTATGGATATTTCTCAGTGCAGTAATTACAGCATACATCCAGTAATAAATGGTATCTCAGATCATGATGCCCAGCTATTATGTATCGAGTCCAGGAACACTGTTAAACAGATAAAGAAAAGCTGGGTTTATAGAAGAAATATTAGTGAAAATAATATAAAACACTTCATAGATACCTTAAACAATGAAAACTGGTTAGAAGTATATAATGCGCAGGGTGTTAATGCGAAATTTGATTCCTTTCTGAATATATTTCTAACACTTTTTGAAGGTAGTTTCAAAAAAAGGAAAATTCTCAACACTCCAAACAATGAACTGGGCATGGGATGGATAACAAAGGGTATTAGAATCTCTAGTAAAACAAAGAGGGACCTTTATTTAAAAATGAGAGAATCGGATAGCTATGCGCTGAAAGTTCACTATAAACTTTATTCTAAAATACTAAGAAATGTAATAAGGAAGGCCAAGAACAGGTACATATCGGCGAAAATAGAAAATTCAGACAATAAAATGAGAACAATATGGAATATAATAAAGACTGAAACAGGAAAAACTGTAAATCACTCTAAAGACATAAAAATAGAACAAAATGGATATGTGTATAGCGAAGTAGGGGAAGTTTGTGAAATATTTAACAAACATTTTACGTCAGTAGTAGATAAATTAGGCATAGAAAAGCAATCCCCACATAGTGCTCTAAGGCTTCTTGAGACTGCTTTCCCAAATAGCTTTGTGGAGATGAAATTGCCACCAGTAACAGTCTCAGAAATAAATAAACTCATTAAACAATTAAAACCTAAAAATTCTTCCAGCTATGACAATATTTCAAGTAAGTTACTGAAAAGATGTTCAGACTGTATCAGTCATGTACTTGCTCACATTTGTAATGAATCCTTAATACAAGGTGTTTTTCCCGATAGACTAAAATATGCTGTTGTAAAACCATTATTTAAAAAAGGAGAAGTAACATGTGTAGACAACTATCGTCCCATTTCATTACTTTCAACATTCTCAAAGGTTTTTGAAAAAGTCATGTATAGAAGAGTAATAAAACATGTTACACACTATAATATCCTAACTAATTCACAATTTGGGTTCAAAAAAGGATCATCCATAGAAATGGCTATATATTCATTTTTAAATAACACATTTGAGGAACTGAATAATAAAATGAATCCAGTAGGAATATTTTGTGATCTTGCAAAAGCATTTGACTGTGTAAATCATGAATTACTTTTGAAAAAAATGGAATACTATGGTATTTTTGGGACCGCAGGTAAATGGTTTAAATCATACATTGAAAGCCGAATGCAAAAAGTTTCAATTTTTTATTCTAAAATAAGTAAAGATGCTTCATCAGACTGGGAGAAAATAAAACATGGAATTCCACAAGGCTCTGTCTTAGGTCCCCTCCTCTTTCTGTTATACATCAATGACCTTCCTGGAAATTTATCCGACAAAGTTAAGAGTGTTTTATTTGCAGATGACACTAACCTGACTGTGCGTAAAACACCAAACAGTACTATAGAATTTAATGTAAATGAAGTACTTAGAGTAGTAGCAAATTGGTTTAAGGCAAATTCATTAAAATTAAATTTTGAAAAAACACATTATATTAGGTTTAAAACAAAAAACTATGCACAGCCAGATATATGTATAAACTATAAAAACAACACAATCTTAGAAACAGAGAGTATAAAATTTCTTGGTATTAAAATAGATCAGAAACTCTGTTGGCATGATCATATCACTACACTACTGGCAAAGTTAAGTAGTGCCACCTTTGCAATACGAACACTTTCTCTAACAGCAGATCTAGAATTAATGAAACAGGTGTACTACTCATATTTTCATTCAGTAATGTCATATGGCATAATTTTTTGGGGAAACTCTTCACAAAGTAAAAAAGTTTTCATAGCACAGAAAAGAGCTATTAGGTTTCTGTGTAGGGTAAAACCAAGAACTTCTTGCAGACAACTCTTTAAGAAACTGAATATTCTTACAATGTATTCTCAGTATATATATTCTCTCATGAGCTTTGTCATAGAAAATTTTAACCTGTTTACACCTAATTCACAGGTACACAGTTTCAATACAAGAAACAGAAATAACTTGCATAAAACACAAACATCTCTGTCATTAGTACAAAGAGGAGTTAATTATTCTGGGATACATCTGTTTAATAAACTACCTAATCGTATAAAACAGCTTTCAGATAATAAAGATGTATTCAAACAAAAACTTAGAGATTATCTTATTGGCAACTCCTTCTACTCCATTCAAGAATTTGAAGAAAATAATTAATTGTACTCATTATGACGTTTGCAAAACTCAGTTGCAAAAATGTATGTTTATTATTTCTTGTATTTGTAAAATATGTATATATATATATTTACTATGATATGACTCATATTATGTGTATATGTATCAACAATGACATGTTTCACATCCCAGAGGTATTTCCTCAGCAGGGATCCATGGAACAAGATTGATAAATAAATAAATAAATAAATAAATAATTCAAGGTGTACATATCTTGCGTTCCACAAACAACATTGAAAAATGGATCATGCCAATGTTCTACTGCTTAAACTGAAAAGGGAGGGGATACTTTGCATTTCAAGTAGATCTCTTTTCTTTCTGGTGATGAAAGAAGGTCTCCATGTCAAACTATCTGGTGTTATTTGTTGGAATTGCAACAATATTGGGTAGAAAGCCATGTTGTTCAGCTTGTTGCTTCCTTACCTTCCTTTTTTCTTTCTAGAAAAAGGTGCATTAATTTGGGTTTCAAAGGAATGTATGCCACTGGAAGTTCAGCTCCAGCATCACAGGAGCACTAGAGTTGATAACACCAAATTGACTAGTATGGGTTGGTTTCCTATACATTCAATGACATATGGTGAGGAATAATTTACCAAGAATGCTGAAAGAATTTAAAATTCACAGAGTGTGTACAGGATATGGGAGAAAATGGGGATGTAGGGAGATTGTCATCAGAGCATGCACTCCATCAAAATTAGATTAAATTAAAATGTTCTGACACTTGATTCTATTGGTGGTTTGAAGTCAGACTTTTGGCTTTGTTTGCAGACATAATGTTGTTTCATAACATTAAGATTATTCACCGAAATATTGTAAACTGTATTCGTGTTCGTATTGGCCCTCCTTCCTTCATGTGTGGTAAGTGACAAATTGTTTTTCTTATCCTTCCTTTTTTTCATTACCTAACAGCAGTTTTACTGTCACTATTATCCATCTATTTGAATATGTGAGATTATGCTTGGAATATGATGTGAAATTGTTTTATGTGCATAATTATAGCAGCATCCTCATATTTTTTTGAGGAGTTTCACAATACATAGCTATAGTAGTGAGAGTAAAGCTAAATACTGTTCAGCACAGAGTTTCTCAGTGCCATCTAGCAAACAGTATTGTTTGTGCATTGGTAGCTTTAGAACCAAGTCTGATTATAATACTTTCTTCGACATATTGAATAAATGTGAATTTAATTGTCAATTTTCACTATTTATTAAATTACTTAAATTTAAAAAAGTAATCATTGGTGACCATAAAACATGTAACTTGAAAAGTAATCTCCATAAACAGAATATTCATTATGGTCAGTGTTGTGATAAAATGTATATCCATACCTAACACTTTATTAGGATCTTCACAAATTTAATAAAACATTAAAACTGAAATATATATGAAAGCTTGAAATATCACTATAACACTTTAAGATTAATGAATAGAAGATTCTAACTTTAATAACTGTTGTGCTTTCCTAACTTTAACTTCAGTAATTGATAGATTGAAATTCCCTATCCATTTTATCTTTTCATTAGCTAATGTTGTGTTTATGTGATTGTTTTAACATTCCAAGGAGCATTAATTTAATTTAAAATGGTTAAATTTTTATTTTTTGTTTTAGGAGATGAAGTTAATGTTGTACAACGCTGTAGAAGAAGCACCATCAGCAGAGTCTGTTGAACCAGAGGTTCTGAGAAGGCATTTTGCCAACTTTGATGACCACTTTTTCCAGTTTTGTGATAAAGAGCTCAAGAAAATAAATACGTTTTACTCGGGTAAATATTACTTCATATTTCATGTTTATGATCCAGATTGTTATTGTATTTAAAAGACTTAATATTTCCTTGTATCTTTGTTTACTGTTTTAATTTCATGATTATTTCCAGAAAAATTAGCAGAAGCTACAAGGAAATTTGCAGGATTGCAAAGTGAACTCAAAACATTAGAGCTTGCAAATGGCAAGTCAAGTAAAGCTGCAGCCAAAACAAAGTCAGATAAACCAAATCTTCCTGTAAGGAAAGTACAAGAACTGAAGCTTGCATTTAGCGAATTCTATCTTAGTCTCATACTTTTACAAAACTATCAAAATCTGAATTTTACTGGATTTCGCAAGATTCTGAAGAAACATGACAAGGTATGTATCAAAAATAATTGTTTTAATTCTTTCACTTCTAATAATTAGTTTAGGGTTACCAGACATCCCCGTTTGCCAGGGACAGTCCCCGTATTTAGCTCTCTGTCCCCGGACAGATTTCGTCCCCGAAATGTCCCCGGATTTTTATTGTTGTTCTCAGATTTTTTTTTAATAAAGCGAGAATTCTTTAAAAGCCCTGATTTGCTAATGCATTCGTTTAAAGCAAGATATATGAAGCGCACTTTTTTCCTAGGATTAAAAGAAAATTACAAGGATACTGTGTCTTGGACACAACAGCTTTGAAAAATCAAGTCTCCTTGCTGTGTACAACATGGCTGTCTGTGATACTCATTTAAAATGCAAAATATAAACGATATGTGGCTTTTAAGTTAACCCAACCTTTAATAATATAACCTATAAAAGTACAACGCGTAATTAAGACAAATGCCAAAAGCGTCCCCGGATTTTGGTGAAAAAGTTGTGAAGCGTCCCCGGATTTGGAGAAAGAATTCTGGTAACCCTAAATTAGTTCAAAATGGACACATTTGGATCTTTCACAAATTTTTACAGTTACAAAAGATAACTCTGAGAAGGCCTATACTTTTCTTGATTTCTAATCACAATTAGAGCATTAGTTTTTCAAGAAAATACTGTTTCCATTAACATGTTAAAGATAGATCAAAACAACATCATGCCATAACTATAAACATTGTAAACTTGCTATAAATCAGAAGCCAGAAAATATGTTATAGTAGTATCAATTTATAAAGAAGAGGAGACAAACTGCATTGAATGGTTTTACAAGAAGTTAATCATGTAAATCACAGTCACTTGATAGGTCTTCCAAAGGAATTTAACTCAGTCAATCATCATGCATGTAAAAGAGAGTGGAAATTACCACTGGAGCATGTACACCATCACAATTAAATTAAATAAGATGTCAGTCAATAATACTAAACACATAGACGTGTATTAGACTGTGTTTTGATGGATGGAGGTATTCTTTGTTGGTAGGAAACAAAGACTCAAAGTAGAAAATATGATATCAAAAGAGTTTTTAAGTGAATACAAGAATGTAGAAGACAATGAATTGGGAACATTATTGTTTGTTATTCTAATTAATGATTCTGTTGTTATATTGGATTCAGAAGCTACAATGTTTGCATGTGTGTGATAGGATTAAATAACACTGGTATCTAGACAGGGTATCTGGTTGGGAAGGTTAACATGGAATGAAGATAAGGGCCAAAAGGATCCAACTTCCAAAGTATACTGATTGAAAAAAAAAATGTTTTATATGATCACATTGTGTAGGGGAAATGATTATAGAAGATGAAACTTGAAAATATATTGAATTAGTAAACTCAGCCCAGGAAATGGTAGGGAGAGATTTTATTGCTTCAATATGGTTGAATTGGATGAAACACATACAATGTTTATCATATATAGGATTGAGAGCCTGAATGAAGGGCACCTAGTTATGTCTGCAGAAATTAATGTAGAAAACAACATTAGTTGGTATGATAAAAGAGTTGGGTTTGTAAGGAACCAAGTTGCTATACCGGGGCTGGAGTATCAGGTAGATACCTTAGCTGAATGTTACTTGTAGAAAGTTCTGCTAAATTTGACAAAATAATTTTAAATGACCATGTAGCCTGCCTGGAATATTCAACTGAAATGCTTAACGGCCGCCACAAAGCCTTTTTAACCCAAAGCTGAGGAAAGGTTTCAGTCTACTATAAAATCACAAAAATTCACTTGAATCAAAATTTGAAGTTTATTTTCAAAGTCACATTTTCATAATTTGCATTCTACAGTTGAGTAGGCGATCGAACAAACGTTTCCAAAAGATTTCAGATTATGAAGAGAAAGGAAATCGACCAAGCTCCATTGAAAATTTCACAAGTTCATAGTCTTGACTATCATCCATCACTCGTTACCCAAAGTTAGTATGGTGGTGCACCGACCAACCAGAAATTGTCACTCCTAACTAACAGTCACTTCAGCACACAACTGATACATGCTCTCGCAGTTCCAATATACATCACATTCCCAGGATAAAGATGAAATCGAAAAGACGAAAGAATACAGACATAAAGAATAAAGACAGCCACCTGAACATCTAGATTTATACCCTCAGCCGCCTGCTTGATGTATACCGACACTTTCAAAAAATAATGTAAAAAGGTGTAATTATAGAATGTGTTCTAACTTTACTCATGTGTAGCCTGACCTTCAAGGATTGTAAAAAGTGTTTAGCAAAAATTCTCAAATGATGAACTTTCTTGTAATTGAATTTAGTTTTCAAGTGCATTGATAAAAAGTTTCCACAAGTCAATTAGTGATTCCCCGAGATGTGTGTTATTTCTGGCAATTTTTTTAGGTGACCCTGCTAAATTAAGAATTATCGTGATAAAATTAGTGTCATTGTGTTCTATTGAAATTCCTGATTCCAGTGGTGTGAATATTATTATTATCGGTGGTGTAATGGCAAAGTTATGAGTCTAACAAGATCAGGTTTGAAATGTTTCAGAAGTTAACTCGGTTTCTGGTTCATAATAATCTTTTGCTGCTTATATCGAAAACGTGAAGTTATCAGAATATCAGAATTTTCTTTGAATTTAATTACATGTTTTAGAAGTTGTTTTATTTACAGAAGTGGCTTGGTTTAATCGCAAATAATTCTTGAATGAAACCACATTGTGATAGATGACAAATTAACTTTAAAATGTATATAAAATCTGTTCTACTGCATGGAATGTTCTGAAATTTTAATATATTATACCAGATGTTTAGTTCTTTTAGAAAATCTACTTTTTAGTTCGAGAAGTTTCTGAAAACATATGATAAAAAATGTTAAAAGTTAAAGTGTTCTCCACAAGGTGCTTAAAATTTTATTTAAGCTATTTACACCACCTGAAACTACAGAATTCTAATGAATTTTACTCTCTTTTAAATTATTATTATTATGAAATTGCTTTATTGCATCAAAAAGTGTTAAGAATTGGTGATATTATCACATAACAAAATCCATTGTTTATAAGTTGGGTAATAATGGATTACCCTATTCCAGGTTAGTTTAAAGATTCTTTAGGCCTATTATTAAAAGTGTTTATTTAGCACTTGTATTATATGTTGAGTGACTTTACTGTTTTTCAAATGGTCTATTTACTGAATTGGCTTGTGGTATCAGCTTCTACATGAAACATTTCTCACTTCCTATACTTGCAATGAAAATTATATGTATATTGTAAAGCTTACTCCCTCCCTTATGCTCTAAGCTAAGAAAACTAGAATTTACCCAAATTCTAAGGTGCTTACAGGTTGTGAGTCTATCAATGGAAGGATGTAGTGGAACAGAGATATGTGTATGTATATGCATATGTTGGTTTTGGGTTTCATTGGATATTGGATACAGTGACATAAATATTTTGTGAAGTGGAAGAGAAGACCACAACAATAAATTAGCCAATTGATTTAAAGTATAAAGATACAGGAAAGTTATTTTGGTCACTTAAGGAAATCTAGAATTGGAAAACGTTATCAAGGAGATGCCAAGCACTTTATACAGTAAAATAATTTAAAGTAAAAAACCATTTAATGAAAAATAGATTTGTAGGGAAACCACCACCAACACATAATCTCCAGCACAGTTAATGACAATAAGACATGGTGAAACTATTACATGTGTGCAGTTTGCTAAAGTAACTTCTAAAGTGTTCAAATTCTTGTATCAAGAAACTTGTTTTTGATGTTTTTATCATTCACTTTACAGCTTCTTTAAGGGGACCACCCCGTGGTTGAAAAAAAAAAAATCGATTTTTGGTTGTCATATTTCGATAAATTAAGGTATTCTTTAAATATCCCGAAAAGGATTTAACTGAAAACAAAATTTCCGGGCATTTAAATAGCATTTTCCTACCATGTGCGCATCGGTGCCACACCCACATTACTGCATATATTTTTTAACTTTATGTCCCCTATATTGCACATTAGGGATTTTTTTCTGACTCCTGAGTGTGTTGGCTATCCTTGGAGGGCAACAGTTAGTATTCTCTTGTTTCTGCTATTTGTAAACAACACACTTCGAAATACGCTGTTTGAGTGCGTTTGCGGGTAGTTGTTTTCGTTAAAGTCAATTTCCCGCAAACTAAAATTTTCAGTACTTCTGCCCCATTATATCGGAAACTATCAAAGATAATTGAATTAAATTTTCAGAGACTCTGCATAGCAAAGGAAGCCACATCTGGTATTACAAGCATTAATATTCCCCTATTGGTATGTTCACAAAAAAAAACCTTTTTTGCAGAATAAAACTTAATATTTTATTAATAAATATAAATAAGTATTTCTTAAAAATTATGAAATGTATTAAGTAGATATTAGTACAGTTGACTTTACTAACATCATGTAACATTCAGTAAAAATATTAAGGTTCTGCATCAAATAGTTTTTCCCCAAATGGGTCAAATACTTGCTTAAATTAAAATGGTGTAGATAGGCACGGATTGGTCCCCTTAAGCTCTGGCTGGCTTACTTTAAGTTGGAATCCTTATTCTTATTTTTTTATCTGGTTCCATTACCATCTTTTGAAACTGAAAAAGTGAACATTAATTCTTAGTTCTTTTATAGTTACTTGGCGTGGACACTGGGGCTCGCTGGAGGCAGGAAAATGTGGAGACATCTCACATCTATACCAATAAAGATATTGACAGGCTCATCTTAGAAACAGAAACTGCAGTGACACAAGAATTGGAGGGCGGGGATAGGCAGAAAGCAATGAAGCGTCTGCGTGTACCCCCTCTTGGAGAGCAGCAAAGCCCTTGGATCACATTCAAAGTGGGTCTCTTCTCCGGCTCCTTCATAGTGCTTATTCTTGCTGTTGTACTTTCAGGTCTGAATAATTATTACTGTAGCATTTTATTCAGTGAAAAGTTATATTATTTGTTAATCATTATTTTAAAATGACAGATTTAAAATTTTCATTCATAGCATAAAAACTTGTTTTAATTATTGAAAATATCCCACTGATAGGCACAAACATTATACATAGTTTCACATTATTTTCAAAACATACAGTATATGGATTGTATTTCTTTATATCAGATGTGTGTCTCATGTCAAAGCTGAAAATGAGCAAACAATATAAATGAAATCAGAGTTGACAAATACTTTTAACGTTTCATTGGAAATGAGAAGGAAGACTAATACTTTTCTAATTCACGCTTTCATTATATATATTTAAAAAAAAAGGAAAATCTATTTGAAATTAATTTCAAGACCTTGTCAGAATTGAGCAATATGTTGTTTTACATCTTTACAAAGCTAATTTAATCATAAACTGCTGTGGAAATATATATAAATAGATTGACATTTTCACTATTAAACCCACTAATTCATTTGACTCTACACTTTTCTATCCATAAATGAGTGTTAAAAAAATACAAAAATCATGTGCTCTTAACTTCAAGAATTAAATTATCTGCTATATAATTTCGTAAGATCACCCACTCACCTAGATAGCTATTGGCTGGAGAACGGTGTCATGTGTCAGCCTTCGCTTACAAAACAGCGACCAGAGATACCATTATAAGGAATTCGTGGTTATGTCTACAATTTAACAACTAAGCAACTGCTACCAAATTAATTGGCATAATACATTCATTAAGTTTGATTTTCATAGTTAAATATTTTTAAAGAAATCTTGCGGCTGAAAAAATGTGGATCTGCTTTTCAATAACATGGTACTAATTAAAGTAACTTAAAAACTTTTTAATAAAATTATTTTTTTTGTAGTCTTTGCTGTAACCATGAAGGCCAATTGTCATTCAGCTTAGGATAAATTTCAGTTTAATTACAACTTTCACTAATGTTGTTGCTTGATCAAAATTTTGCATTACGGTTTATTTGCTTTTTAGGCATTTTACTGGCCACTTTTGTTATTGGTCTTGATTCATATTCACTGTAAGTGAGTTATTTTAAGTGGAAATCAGACCAAATATGTTACCAAATCAACTATTCTGGCATTTAATTTAGTCGGAATTGCTCAACTGTTTAATAATATGGAATGTGTATAAAGTTCTACGGCCATCACAGATACTATGACCAATGATTACATTAGTGTTTGCCCACTCTCAATAAAAACAACGCCATGCTTTCGAAGTAAAATAGGAATTTTTAAAATTTTCAGAGAGAACTTTAAGGGTCAAGTACAAGTCAAGTTTGTATTTAAACAAGTTCGAGTCTATGACCTTTGAAACAATTATACGATTGTGCTATCATCTCTGGTCGTGTTTAATACCTACTTCTATTAATACCTACTTCTATTAACGCTTCTGAGTTCTTCAAGCTCAAGAGATTTTATTCACCCTGAAACACAGGTCAAGTTTATATTTGGTCAAATCATGTCTACCTGCCATAATCTTTCATCCTGAAAATTGGAGCTATTCTAGATCGATGACAATACGCAAAGACAGTCACGGGCTTACACTAGACTACTATATAATTTTGTAAGGTCACTCATTCACTCACCTTGATAGCTATTGGCTGGTGATCAGTGTCACCTGTCAGCCTTCGCTCGCAAAACAGTGACCAGAGATATCATTAATAGAAATTCATGGTTATTTTCACAATTTAATAGCTAAGCAACTGCTATTAAATTAATTGCCATAATACATTCATTAAGTTTGCTTTTCATAGCATTTCATAGTTAAAAAAATACTGATAAATTTTGCGGCTGAAAAAATATTGATCTGCTTTTCAGTAAAATGTTGCTAATAAAATCAACTTAAAAAATACTTTAAAAAAATAAATTACTCATGGTCTGTACTGTAGCCATGAATGTCAATTGTCATTCCAGCTTAGCATAAATTTCAATTTAATTAAAACTGTTACTAATGTTGTTGCTTGACCAAAGTTTATGCATTACAGTTTATTTGCTTTTCAGGTATTTTACTGACCACTTTTGTAGATGGTCTTTATTCATGCTCACTGGACGTGAGTTATTAGGTTATTTTAAGTGGACATCAGTCCCAATATTTGATCAAATCAACTATTCTGGTAATCCATTCCTTCTGAGTTGCTCAACTGTTTAATAATGCGGAATTACATGGCAATTACCCTATGAACAATTATTACATTATGAGTGTTTGCCCACTCTCAATTTAAAAAAAAAAATAAACAAACCATAATGCTTTCAAAGCAAACAGGAATTTTTAAAATTTTGCAGAGTGAACTTTAAGGGTCAAATACAAGTCAAGGTTGTATTTTAGCAAGTTTGAGTATATGACCTCTGAAACAATTATACGATTGCACTATCGTCCCTGTTCGTGTTTAATACCTATCTCTATTAATCCTTCTGAATTATTCAGGTTCAAGGGATTTTATTCATCCTGAAATGCAGGTCAAGTTTATATTTGGTCAAATCAGATCATCCTGACATACTCTTTCATCCTAAAAACTGGAACTAATCTAGACCCATGACGATATGCTAAAAACGGTCACGGGATTATATTAGTTAAATATAAATGCAGGAGTTATCTCTAGGCATTTGAAGCCTCTAGTCAGATAATCTGTCAATAAAAATGATGCATCACTAATCTCCTGCTGTTTGCACCATTTTAAGTAGCACTTAGCATTCACAAAGAAATATTTGGTTTACTTACGGTACTTGACATGTAGTTCCTTAATTTCTTGCACCTGTTAGTACTGCTAGTTGAAGCTAATGAAGCAATTTAATGTTTATTCCAATCAGTAACTACTAATTTAAACCATTTCTAATGATCAGTAGATCTTGTCTGTTAATATATATGGTCGATCAAGTAACACTTCTGTTTCAGTTCTTGCTTCACAACAGTTCCCTTTCACAACTGCACTGACAAAAATTAGTTTGGAATACATCAGAATTTTTAAGTTAATTGGCTTCCAACTAAAATCCACAGTAAGAGTTGATATGCAAAAGAAATACTTTTTAGTCAAATACTGCACATTGTGATATATTATGCAGAAACAAATTTCTGAGGTAATATCATCATAGACAGAATTTCCCTTCTGTAAACAGAAATAGTGCTTGGTTTTTGAGATGTTACATAAGAGCAAATATCTTAAATGTCTGATATGAATTGTAAAGTGAAAATATTCTACTGTGAAACTGCCACAGCCAACTCAGAATTTTTCATTTTAGACTCTGCTTCATTGTTACAACAGGGAAAGTTGCTTTAAATAGAATATCATTCACCTTTTTAATTCAATTAAGTGGAATAAGAAAATAATATTCCACAACTGATCTACTAGTTTTACAACATGATCAGTATCACAAATAATCTCACTAGTGCCTTTCCTTTTAAGTTCACTTGTTTTTAAACACTTAAAACCTTCAATTTATTTATACTTCAAGCTATTTTATGAGCTATTTCCTTATATATGGAACTAATAGTAATCATTTTAATAGCACTAATGAATGTTCTGTAATATATATCAAAGTCTTTAAATAATTGAATAAATTAGAAGAATTAAAATTTAATCAGTTAACAGATTCAGAATGTCAAATGAATATGTGGAAGACACAATCAGTTTTTGAAATTAGAATTATATGTGCGTATAATCCTAAAAATATCAATTAAGAAGCTGAAATATATTTTTCAGTTATTTATTTTTCATGATTGAGAATCATGGTGATGGGGAGTAAAATGAATCAAGTTGTGCCTTAGTAAAACTGTTAATTGCAAGTGCATATCTGAAAAATAATCTACTATTTTAAGTTTGTATGTCTTTCTGGGCTCATAAATATATCTGTTTAAAAATGAAAAAAAAAAAAAAATTATTCTTTTTTATGTAACCTTGTTTTTCATCTTGAGAACTGGTTTACATAATAATTTGTGCCCTAAATATTTATTTTTCACAGCAATATTTCACAGTAGTAAAATGGAAAACTTGAAGATTGCATACAGACTGTACCGAGGTCCTTTTCTCATCATCGAATTTTTGTTCCTGATGGGTATAAATATATATGGCTGGCGCTCGTCAGGAGTAAACCATGTACTTATATTTGAACTTGATCCACGTAATCACTTATCTGAACAGCACCTAATGGAGCTGGCTGCAATTTTTGGAGTTGTGTGGACACTAAGTGTACTCAGTTTTCTCTACAGTGAATCACTAAGCATACCACCTTATGCCAATCCACTTTCACTCACAATTATAATGATTTTGTTCCTAATCAACCCAATGAGGACATTTAGATATGAAGCTCGGATATGGACCCTTAAAGTTTTGGTGAGTTTAACTGTAAATTTGTTTCTAGAGATTTAATACAGTACAGTGATAGCACTTTAAAAAGTAAAACACTATCTTTGGTTTATCTACCTATTTTTTTTAAAGAAAAATTCTGCTGAAAATTTTTTTTTTATTTTTTTAAAAAAAATATTGTATGTTAAGGAAATATATATGCCTTCTCACTCCCATTTCCTCACATCCAGGAACCACCGCATACTGATACTGGTATTTATGTTTGGATGTCCATTTTGCTTATATTTTTAAAATATATGTCTCATTTGTTTTAAAGCTGTACTACTATATATTTTAACTACTCTGTCCTCACAGTTAACTACCATTGTGCAATAACTGGTTAGTTGCTCTCCATGTCATTTATTCCATGATCTACTGTTGAAGAAGAGTTTAATTTCTAAATGTTCCATGTTTATGGTTTTACTGTTTCTAAATAAACAATTAGGATAGGAGAATAAACCACCACTGACCACAGATGATGACAGAATAGTGTCTGCTCACAAAAAGCACAAGAAATGCTGCAATCTAGAATATGGCAGGTACAGGGTGGGTAACTCACCTGAACCTGCCATCAGCCTCAGGTCTATTATATTTCTGAGCCAATGCATAAACTTAAGATTGCAGCCACTTCTCTCAAGCATTGGGGATAAATTGTTTCAAATCAGCAAGGAAAAAAAAAAACTGGTAGGTAGTACAGTACTGATACCATTCTACTGTTGCCTAGGATGCTTAGCACTTCAGTTAAACAATTTAATTTTTTTTAAAATTGGCATGGAAAGCTACTGGATGTTTTGGATGCTCAGATATTAGCTTCAAATTATTACCAGCTCTCCTTGTCTTCTGTTTAAATTGACACCCACCATTGACTATAGTCCTCATTCAAGAGTCATTAGGTGACACCCATCATCCACAGTGTTCTACTTTTTGATGAAGGTCTGAGACCTGAAAATTTCAATGTCTTTTGTATTTGTGTCTATTACATGTGTTCGTGCCACACAGTGATTATCTAAGGCAATCTGTGAGTCATTTTCCTATCATATATATATATATATATATATGTAAAACAATGAGCAGGAAAATGCTTTAAGACTTCAAAACTAAGAAAGGATGGAGAAATACGACCCAATACTTACCACGGACAAAGGTGTCTCACTTTTAGCAAGAATAAGGATAACCGCCAAAATATTGTGTGTTTCTTGCGTTTGTTATTTTTTATGTTCAACACTCCCAACTGCCTTCATCTGTGGGAAGTGTTTGGTTTTATATATATATATATATATATATATATATATGTAGAAAACAAAAATGCTGTAAATTAAAACTGTAGATGGGATAGTGTTTTGCCAGAAAAGCATAACTAATTATATTTAATTTATGTATAAAATGTTTTATAAATTATACAGTGTCTGTGTGTGTTGTGGTACCACCTTGTCTTCAATTGCGATAAACAGTGGTTTTTCTCATACCGAAATCCCTTATTTAAGCATGAACAAACTTTACAGTTAGTTTAAACCTTGATTATTATTAGAGGAGGATGTATGATAAGGGGATTGGATGTGTACACACATTGAGTCATGTGATTAATTTCAGTTTGTGCACACCCAATCCTGTTGCCATATGTCCTCCGCTAATCATGATCAAGGTTTAAACTGACTTTAAAGTGTGTTCATGCACTGAGATTCACCACATGACTCACTGTGTGTACACATCCAAATATCCTCCTTTAAGTTTGATTAAAGATTTTACCAAAATATTGTAAAATGTGTTAGTGTTTATATGTTCTACCTTCATTTGTCATGAATGACAGGTTTATTTTTCCATATATATACACATACATATACAGTGAAACAAAGAATAGGGTGTCATTGTTACAAAGAAAAGTGATCACTCCATTATTTTTGTACCCTAATCTCTAGAAATAGGGAAGATCACATTAAAGTTGAGAACTAAATATTATGAAAGAAATTGTAGGAAGATTAGTAAAAAAACTAAATTGTTCATCTG
The DNA here is from genome assembly GCA_031002005.1 of Vandiemenella viatica. Classification (NCBI taxonomy): domain Eukaryota; kingdom Metazoa; phylum Arthropoda; class Insecta; order Orthoptera; family Morabidae; genus Vandiemenella; species Vandiemenella viatica. Next base: position 120,081,986 of record JARYHS010011408.1, read on the forward strand.
ATTCAAGTTTATATTTTAATACATGTAATCTTTGCAGGGAAAGATTGTGGCAGCTCCATTTTTCCATGTTGGTTTTGCTGATTTCTGGTTAGCTGATCAGCTTAATAGTTTGGTTGGTGCATGTCTGGATTTCCATTTTCTTATCTGCTTCTATATAAAAAATGGGAACTGGTTTGAACCTGAAGGTAAGATGATGCTACCAACAAGTATTCGTCTATAGCAATCAAATTTAGTTAAGAGCATGTAACATAACATTTATTCATTTACAGTTATTACATTATCCATTCAAGTTCCAAATTAAATGAGGAGCAAAATGTATGCAGATATTCAGTGTACCTAACATTGCATAAAATTCTAATTATGTGTTTTTACATCCATTCAGTATCAAGTAGCACAGATGTCAGAATGGCCATCACATGTTTCTTCAGTGAGCACCTGCTGGTATCCATTTTGAAGTGACTTCAGTAGGCCTCATTCCTTCAAATTAGTCTTTTCAGAGCACGCATTACAGCAAAATGTGGTCTAGTGTTTCATTCCCCTTCTGACTATTTTTTGCAGATTAGTGAACCTTGTAAATGGAAGTGATGAAAGATGATTCCAACAATAGTATTGACATATCTAACTCTGGCTGCAAACATGGCTGCAGGTCCTGCAATGTGTCAGTGTCATTTGTGTTCAGTGGAGCCATTGCTTCAGTATTCAAGCATTTCATCCATTCTTGGAAAAACCTGATCACTACAATTCATGTGTGAGTATTGCATGCAAGGAGGAGGAGGCATATTAAAGACTTCTTTGGCCTTTCATGTTAATAAAGACAGCATGATGAAGAAATGAGTGTACCTGCATTGAAAATGATATCATGTCAAACCAGAACTCCCACTAAAGACTGTCACTAAAATTTTAAGAAAGAAACATACAAGAAAGAAGAGATTAGGAATGAAGCATATGCCTCAGTAGTAATTTCCCTACTAATTTTCTTTTTCACTACACAAAATAATAACAGAAGAAATGACAGAAGCATAAAACATTCACCATCCAATAAGAAAAGATACAGAAAAGATAATCTCAGTATTGCATTTGAATGCTAGCTCTTTCAAGAGACAGGTTAAGGAAAGAACTAACAGAGAAATGTTTTAATATGATAAACATTCAAGCACCCTCTTTGCCAATAAATATAAAGTTCCTCTTAAAACTTGAGACTTGAACACAGTTAACTTCTAGAAGAAATGCTGTTAATGTGGACTGTTTGCCATGATCCAACAGTCTTTCCATGTGGACAAATGTATAATGAATCTCATGAACAATTTGAAATACATACAAATGAAAATCACAATTACTGAGAACTGCATTTTTACATCAGTGAATGAATACATACAACCACTTAAGGAACAAGAAAAATATAGAGATTTTAATTCAAGATAATTAGAGCTTTATTTTAGTGGTTACATTCAACAAACTTATCAGTTGTAACAACAGCCCTGAGAACAGTAATGGTTCATGAGAAAAAAGATGTACTGTATACTGCCCTCTCATAAATACCATAACACCTATTGACTATTTAAATAATTTCATTAGTATTACAGTCCGATATATAATTTATTCTGGAAAAAGGATAGACGTTTATAATAGTTTGTTATGTACGAATAAGTTTTCTGAAACCCATTAAAGATGGGTAATTCAAAGCAGTGAATACTGCAAATAAATAACATAATCAAAATCTTAATAATAAAGCAGCTTCTAACTTGAAAATAAACCGAGGTCATAAGAAAACAAAAAGTCATAATTTTAAAGTGAAGGAATCTTTCCACATCCATTTCTACAAATAGCGCTCTTAAAGATGAACATTTTGATGTATAGTCTACATATCTTAAACATTTTACTAAGGAGGATATAACAGTTTTAAAATGTATTTCAGCGTGTGATCAGATGGCATGGCAACAAAGGAAAAAGCCTAAAAAGATAAAAAAAATCAGTTATTTAAAAGAACTAATGCAAATTTAACTATCACATTAAGTTGTCATAATAGGAAGACACGATCTGACAAAAATTTGAGTCAATAAGTAAATCCTACGTAAAATTTTTAATAAAACAAAGAATTTGATTTTGTAAATTAAATAGTTAAGAGGACAAAATTAGTTTCACAAATAGAGAAAAATTCAGAGGGCAAGAATATGATAATGATTTGGCAGAAAGTTTGAAATTTATGGAGAAAAATTACGATTTTTGCATTTGGATTTATAGACTTTGTAACAAATTTCATCATCAAAGCCTCCTCAGAGTGACATTTACAGTGGAAATTAAAATAAGAAAGATGGATTTGTGAAAAGTAAATTAGCTATCAGAAAATAGAGATTTTTTTTCTAAGGGATATGTGTAAATTTCACTTACAAAGTAAAATATAGTTCGTTAGATGTCGAATTTTTAGATTTTAGCATGACGTCACATTGGCGGAAAAGAGAAGAACTGTAAGACACAGTAGAAGTTAATGAACGATTACTCTAAGGCACGATATATATATAAAGATGAATGTATGTATGTTTGTTTGTTGCTTTGTTTGTTCTTCATACAAACCCACAGTTTTCATCCGATCTCGATGAAACTTTGCACACTTATCCATTGAAACAAGGAGAAAAATAGTCTACATTTGGTTGAAAAATTATCTGTATAAATAATAGATGCTGTCTTATAATTTTGAAAAATTACTGAACGGCGATAGACAGACGCATTGGATATGGAGATCTCTGTACTGTTTTTCCATGTAGCGGTCAGGTAGCTCAGTGGTTAAAGCACCTGCTTACTAATGTTAGGGTCATGGTCTCCTGTTAAAATCTCCGTGGAGGCTAAGATTTTTTTTTAAAAAAATTTGACACCTGGGCCGTCAGTTATTCGGATTGAATGTTAAACTGTAGATATCACAAAGTTAGAGGTGCAATGCGAGGCAAATCGTAGGTAGTCTTGCAATGCTGTAGGTGTACACTTTTTTATGTTATATTGATTCCTCAGGAGTGATTCACAATCAGAGTGTGTGTGATCTGCAGTAATAATACTATAAATGTGGAAGTAAGTCTCTGTCCTTTGTTACGTTTTGACAACTAAATGCCTATACTGATATTGACGGAATTTGACAAGAAAATCTGTATGATTAACAGTTGTAGTCACAAAATTTTTAGAACTTATTGAATGGTGACAGAGAGACAGATGTGTGTGTTAGTCTGTAATGTTACGTTGTTTGCTCAAGTTATGCTTCTCGCGCATTATGTTTGTGTATAATTTGTTTAAAAATTTCATTTAGAGAATAATCGTATTATTTAGTATAGATGTCAATTTTCTCTGTCCTTTTACTTTGTGTCTGCTTAAATGTTTCTGGCACCAGTTTATTTTGCCTTCTTTTTTTGCAAGCGTAAACTGGCGTAAGTTGTAGCTCTAGCAGAGCACGAGCAGCTAAAGTTATTAGAACCCAAGAATCGGATGTTCATGCTGAAGAAAGAAGAAAAGTCCAAGCTGAAATAAAGCTGCCCTTAGATAACACCCCCCCCCCCTCCTGCCACATCCCCTCACTTTTGTTTGTTTTTCTGTATTTAAATATGTTGGAAATTGATTCTCTTCAAGATGCAGGTTCGATAGTAGAATGATATAGTGATGGCTTTCCGGTCATATTATGCCGACTCAGTGTTGTTTGGGACCAATTCTTTACTACCAACAACTTTCTATGTTCAATTCTGGCAAAGAAATTCTTAATCCATACGTACGAAGTTGCGGGTATCAGCTAGTAACAAATAAAAGTGAAAATTTTAAGAAAACTGTTGACATAAAATCTTTGCGTGGGACTAATTATTTTAAAAGTTAAACGCAAATAACTAAAATGAAACTTCAAAAATTAATATCTCTGGAATAAAGGGATTTTAGGCAAAATTTATAATAACAAAAAATAAGTTTGGATTAAAAATAAGGGAAAATGGTTATGTTACCTTGGCGGAAATCTATTAAACCCATGCAGGCATACATGGGCTGCAAACACTTAATTTCATGATTTAGTAGGAACTGTGGATACTTGTAAAATTTTACTGAACATGTAACATTTTGAAACTTAGAATACCTCCGTGTGCGGTTGAACTTAGCATCTGGTGAGTGAAGATGACTTTGAAATTATTTTGAGAGAACATAAAAAACTTTTCTGAACAATGATTGGTGCCTTTCTTTGACTTTCATAATAAGTTGTTGCCTTTTGTGAAAGTATACCTGGAGAGGATGTGAATATTTAATTATAATAATCTGTATTCTTCATTAAGGACTCCGAAATATATTATTCTATCCTAGGGTTGTATAATCTGATACCAGTTACTGTCTAAAGTTTTGAAATACAGTGAATATTTCAACAGTTACTTTTATTTTTATGTGGCATCTTTAAACCCTTACCTGTTTCAGGAGTAGAAAAACAGATTGGCGACCAAGTAACAATCTACGATATTTCAGTCAAGGTATCAGATTAAATAAATTTTCATGGTTACAATTTAAACTATATCTCCACTAATGCCCCTGTCAGACAGATAGTTTAATAACTTTGCTTTATTTCTTGTATTAATTTCAAACAGGTCATGGGAAACACCGTATATTGTTCTGGAGATGAAAGATAAACGTAGACTCAACACTTAGAAAACGTGAAGTAAAAAGGCTGCAGCTTGATAAATTACATAAACTAAAAAACAAAATGTTTGGACTTTGCTGTTGCTGCTGACTATGTAAGTTGAAGCATATTGCTAGGTTTACAAATGAGCACATGATAAACCCATTCACATGACTGCCTCCCCCCTCCCTGGAGTATTAGGTACAGAGTGGAATTAGTAGGAGTGACTAACTCCCCCTCCCCCCCCAATGGAAATTTTATGTGCTGATTAGAAATTAATCATAAGATAGTATCTAATAAAACATTTAAATAGTCAAAAATTATAAAATGTGCAGGATAAATCAATACAAATAAATTAAACTATACATGCAACATAGGATTTACCAGAGCGGATTGGTTAAGGAGAAGATAAGTATTATCTGAGATTGAGGCCTTGAGGTTGCCTGTTGCCCAAAATGTGTTGGAACAGGAAACATAGATTTAGGAAATACTAACTGTGAAACAACTGTTGAGGTCCCAAAAATTGTGAGACCTGGCACAGACAGTAATCGGGTGGGCTAGATTTTGGAAGAAAACTGTTTGTTTCCATCTGATCATGCTGATGGATAACTGATTTATGGTTATGAAGAGGAGTACTTGGGAAATGGAGGTAGATGAACTGGTATATGAGGTGGGTTAATATACATGGGGCATGTACTGTGGTATGGTAACTCTCAACTGTGGTAGGGTTGCAATAGGTTGTGGTATTTGCATATATACTTCATGTTTAGAAATGAAATCTGTTACAAAAGAAAGGGAGTTTGGAGCATAAGATACACTGAAGTGCCAAAAGTAACAATAGTGTGTGTGAAGTGCAGCAACCCAAAATGGCATTGATCAAAAATTGTCAGAAGTTCTCTGGAGAAATATTCAGCCATGCTTCCTCTACAGCAGCCCATAATGGCGAAAGTGTTGTCAGTGTAGGCATGTTACAGATATGTTTGATTGGATTCATGCTTGGTGATCTAGGTGGCCAAATCACTAGAATTGTTCAGAATGTTCATCAAATCAATCATGAACAATTCTGGCCTACTGACATGGTGCATCGTCTTCCTATAAAATTCCATCATTTTTTGGGAACATGCAGACCATGAATGGCTGCTGATGGACTCAATGTATCTGATCATAACCATTAGCAGTCAATGGTTGTTAAAGTTCGACCAGAGATCCCAGTCTATGCCATTTAAACACAGGATGGAACCACCACCAGCTTACAAAGTACCTTCATAACAACCCGGGTTCATGGCCTCGTGAGGTGTGTGTCACACTCGAACCCTGCCATCAACTGCAATCATTACTCATCTGATGGCTCAAACAATATGTTCACAATCCCAGGATAGGTGCTGCCACTGATGGCATTTTGTTAGCAGAGTTACTCACATTAGTTTTCTGCTACCATATCCCATTAATGATAAAGTTTGCTACACTGTTGACATCTGTCATAAATCTCACATTGAGTGTTATTTTTTGACCCACAATATTGCATATCTGTAAACACTGACACTAAGGTACTAATGACCTTGATGTTGACATATCATAAAGCTGCAGGAAAAAAAAGGAACACTAACTCCTTGATGCAGATATTGCTGGTCTCATTAAGCAGACATGGTTGGCCACTGTATTGTCCATGGTGGGAGGTAATGCTAGAAATTTAATATTCACATCACACTCTTGACACTGTGGACTGAGGAATGTTGATTTTACAAACAATTCCAAAATGGAATGTCCCATTGATCAAGAGCCAACTAGGTCTGTCAATTCAAGTGGTACAGCGATAATTATGTCAGAAAAACATTCAGGTGACTCATGAGAGTACAAACAAAATATCCAGAACTATATGGTGCATTTAAACATTTCTTCTGCAATTCTGCTGCCATCTATACATTTGCATCTTCCTGTCCCATGACTATCAAGTTTGGTGGTCTGGTCAATGAATGAGACATTTTTCCCTAGAAAGACAATGACAAAGTATTTGGTTCATGGGTTACAGGCTAAGAGAGAACTGGATGGGAAATACAGGATTAGGGTTGATTTTGGATGGGTGTTTTGGAGTGCTGGACAGGTAATTGCCCAAAATATCTGTTTATTCTGATCCAAATTATTTTCTATATATATATATTTATTTTATCTTTACTTTGTTCTACCATTTTAAGTGATAATACTTTCCCATAGTTATGAGTTGCATACCTTTACTGCTTCTTCTACCACTTTCGAAATGGGATTATTATGAAATAACATGCCAACCTCAACCTACCAATAATAATAATAAAAAAAAAAAATACCTTATTTGATTGAATGTTTTTTTCTTTATTTTCATTTCATGCCGATCAACCCAACTAGATATTATTTCAAGATGCCTCTTCAGATACACGCAATACACTCTCATTGTAATCTTACTGTGCAATATTATGTAATTTAAGAACAATGTAGCTACTCACTACAAAAAAAAATATCAGAATCATTTATGAAAATAAGGAAAGATAATGATCCTAATACACCACAAAATAGCACTCATATCCTTACTTAGAAAACCCTTGATACTGCATTTTTTGCCATGTCTATTTGTTTTTGCATCTTAAATAAACCCACCATCAAACAAAAAGGATTATTCCAATTGCTTTAATATTATTCATAACCATTCCATGGCTCATTGTAAAATGTCTTGAAACTTATTTCATTGCCTAAGATTCATATTAATAACATATCATTAACCTATGTGCCTGTTTTACAAGTTACTTTCTTTCTTCACAGATATTCTTGAGTAGAATATCTCTGTAGTTCAATTTCTGCATTAATCCATAGGTCCAAGTGGATGGGAAATTGCCACCCTAGTCTTCTGACTTCATGGCTTAGTATACCTCCTTTCGAAGGATCTAGCCAATACCTGAACACATCCTCCATTGTTATTATTAATTCTTATTTTATGTATTTTATGATCTAGCTGCTTCCTTATTCTACTATGTTCTCTTCTTTTTAACCTCTTTAATTTTTTCTGTTGAATAATTTTTTCTTCCATTATTCTTACTATCTTTTTAAAATGCTGACATATTCTCTAAACTTAACCAATATTTTCTTTCTGAGACTTTCCCTAAAATATGTCTTCAGGTATGGAATTTCTACTTATAATTATGCTTATATTCATCAAAATTGTTTGTTGATTTACTGACCTTAAATCCATGACAGCTTCCATTGATATTTTTCACCATCTTTGATTGGAGACCCAACATAGTTACTATCAGGCATTATTAATGAACATCCAATGGGTTTTGCAACCTTTTCTCTCTTGTCTGGTTCCCTTACTATGGTGTTTGGATTAAAATGCTCCCTAAACTAAACTTGGCATATTTAAGTTCTCATCTGTTGTAACTACCTCTCTTTCTTCTCTGAACTCCAAGCAGGCAGTAGGTTTCTCCTGGTGGGCATCCACTTGCTCATTCATTCTCCTGGTACAGTAGGCAGCCAATGAAATTATACATTTCATTTGTGTAAATTAGGAACTCTACCTCTAGTAAATTATAATCAACAGCCATGAATACCAGCAAAATTTATTCGTCATTTTTAGCCAGTATGACTATCCCTCTATCAACTCAACTACACATAATAACAATTTAGGAAACCCTCTTTACCCTGCACTCTTTCCTTTAAGCAAGACAATCCATGTAACAACTTGCAATTAGTTCATCTTCACTAAGTTACTGAGCCTAACTTCCTTCATTATACTCTAGGTATAGTCTGATAGTTTAATATGGTATAGTCTCATAACTACACTTCACTACAGCAGATGCCCCTTTTATGTCTCCACCCCTGCACTGAGGGGTGGCTCTAGTCGTAGTGACACTGTGACATGTCACTACTTACTAATCAACAAATAAATAAATGTAGTAAAAAAGAAATAAGTATTAAAAATGTGGCATTTTCTAATATACAATTACTTGTCACATGTGGAAATATCGAACACCTTCTGTTGGCCAAATTAATGAACTATCTCGCCATTGTGATGACAAATGCCAGGTGGCTCATCGCACACTGGCAGTTTCACAAAAATTCAGAAGGGAGGGGGATAGCTTTATACATAGCAGCTTTTCACAACTTTGTTCTGGCCTGGGGGTTAAAAAAAGTTAGTAACACCATTGGTAGAGCACAGCAGCAGCTACAATTTTTTATATGCCTTAGGCTGGAATGTGGGGAATCATGGCACAGCGCACAGTTTGGAGTTTGTGGGCTGAATCCTGGCCACATCTTGTAATTATTGAAGATGTGTAAGGTGTTGTTGTGGGATGAATCATTTGTATGAGTTATTAAACAAGCTATGGGCAATAAAGAAAGTCAAAGAAAAATTTCCATGTGGCATAAGTGTTCAGGGAGAAAAAAATCAGTATGCTACGATTTGCTGATGACATGTCTTGTTAGCAGAAGGGCTGAAGATACTGAATGGCATGAATAAAATAATGAAGGATGATTTTGGACTGAATATAAATCAAAGCAAGACAAAAGTGATGAAATTTAGCAGAAATGATACCAATACTAGTAGATTAAATATAAAAATAGGATTAGATGCAATAGGAGAAGTAAGTGAATTTTGTTACTTGGGAAGCAAAATTACAACTGATGGTTGAAGTAGGAATGATGTTAAAAACAAAATAGCACGAACAAAAAGAGTCTTCATGAAAAAGAGAAACCTTTTAGTTTCAAATATTGATCTAGGAATTAACAAAGAACTGATTAAAACTATCTGTGGAGCACAGCACGTTATTGTAGCAAAACATGGACTTAAGGAATACCAGAAAGAAAGAAAATTGAAGTATTTGAAATGTGGTGCTACAGAAGAATCCTGAAAATTAAGTGGACTGATAAAGTAAGAAATGAACAAGTTTTGGAAATGATGGGCGAGGAAAGAAATTTGTGGAAGAAGCTTACAGAAAGAAGAGACAGGCTGGTATGTCATATTTTGAGACATGCTGGATTGGTTAATTTGCTGGTGGAGGGAACTGTCGAAGGTAAGAACTGTAGAGGAAGACAGATTAGAATATATGAAGCAGATAATTTAGGATGTGGGTTGTATGGGTTATGTAGAGATGAATAGGTTAGCACAGGATAGGAAGGGATGGAGGATTGCATCTAACCAATCAAAAGACAGCAAAAAAAAAAGGGGGGCACTACTATCCTACGCCGAAAAAATTAATTTGTAAACATTTTGTACCTACAAGAAAGTGCTAAAGTATAATGGCTGAGGAAATGTAACTGTGAGGTGAATTTAAAAAATGTACTGTTCGGAGTAGAAATTAATTGGTTATGCGGTGGAGTTTCTGATTTGATACATCTTGCAGGAAAAATTAAGACCCATGAAAAATTTGCAGATTACTAATGTTCTTAGTTTTGTAATGCCTAGTAAAACAAACATTCAGAATCCCTCTTTGCACATGCTGGTAATGAGACATCCAAACATTTTTAAGTTGTGAGATTTTTAGTTAACACTGAACTGTTCTTTCAGGCATCTTTCGCTTCAATAATGCAGATCAGAAATATGTCGAAAAATTTTGGTGTTGTCACTACCTGAGCGAATCACTTCGGTTGCCACTGCTTGCACTTACTTCTTCTGTATCAATGTTTTCACATTCCCACTACTTTTAACAAGAGCTATTTTCAGTAAATTATTATAATTTACACTTGTAATATTTGATGAAACAAAATGCACTGTCCTAGCTGCACAATAATGTAGTTGGAAATGGGCTTCCTTACCGGTCAGCTGGAACTATGTAGCTAAAACTTTTCTTCATTCTAGTCGCTATAGTAACCCTTTCCTACCAATAGTGTTTACAGGCACAAATCCCCATTTCATACCCCATGCCAGTCAAAACTAACTTCTCTTCCCAGTGTAAAACTGGGATATAAAATGTCCATAGACATAATCCAATGATGACTCCCATGCCTGTCCAAATTGTCTGCCTCCTGATGTGCCAGTTTAATAAAGTAAATTTGTGTAGTTATTTGAACTGGTGGTGGGCCCCACTCATGACTGGACCTGCAATTTAACAGTGAAAATGAACTACAGAGTATTCTAACATACTTGATTTTTACAAAGCGATATTGACAGAGTTGAAGGTCAAATTAAGCGTTAATAAAAATTCCCAGCTTTATGTCTGGGTTTGAATGTGGCAACAATTAGTCATAAGATAAATTAAATTTATTTTTTACTTATGGCTTTACGCCTCGTCAACGTCGCGGTCATTAGAGGCAGGATGGGACTGGGGATAAGGAACAGGAAGGAGTTCAGCCATGACCTTTTTAAAGGAAGCATCCCGGCATTCGCCTGGAGAGATTTGGGGAAACCATGGAAAACCCAAATCTGGATGCCCGGACCGAATCAGCATCCTTCCGAATGTGAGGCCAGAGCGCTAACCACTCACCCACCACACTCAGTAAACCAATACAATTTATTTAATAATGCAACAGGTGTGGGACACACTTTTTGGGTATCAAATACAGGAGATGGAGGGCATGCATAGAAGAGCAGTGTGAGGAACAACCTGTTCACTGGGGGGTTAGGTAAACACTTTGTCTCAACTTTAACTGTGCATAAGCCTTGGATAGTCCAGCTAGAGCTTTATAGTAATGATACAAGGTCGTCACTTGATTACAATTTTTTACTACCTTAAGTCAAGGAAAGGTAAAGACAAAATAAATGTTCACAAGTTGGTTGGAATTAAAAGCACTCTATTCTTGAAAAGTTGTAAAGTCATTAGCTGGATAGGCAATCAGACAAAAATCACTGAAGAAAGTTTGCAAATTCGACTAACCATTCGAGCAAGACCAACCTCATGCCCCCTCTGCTATTTAGCTACATGAGGTATTAAAGTTCCTTTCACCCATGATTTCAAAAGTTAAACATATCCGCGCAAGTTTGTTATCTGCCGCGCCACGTGTCCAAACTAGCTACTGCGCTCTCCATAGCTGCTGTGCAAGCCTATATCACATCATGCTAACTGCTTCTGAAAGACAGGGCAAAGCTAGGTTCTGGAGGGGATATATATATACTTTTGCTGCTGCGCAAGCCTGGGAACCAAATTTTTGCTTCCATCACACAGAAAGCGTGAGATACCAGAACATTCTAAAACAATGTGTCGTCATACAATTTTGACCTTGACCCTAAAAAATGCTCCTATCTTTCCAAAATTTTGGGAGTTGCTAGATATTATTACAAACATCAAATTAAGTTATTATAAAAAAATTTCCTAACTTTAATAGTTTAGGCAAAAATAATTAATTTAGATGCAATTACCCAAACTTTCGAAATATTACTCCTCTCAATCTAAAACAAATTTCATTCTATTCTCCTATTACTATACTATCATCTGATATCAAATAAAGTATATTTCCCATTCTTAAAAGTGGAGTAAAGTTCAAAAACAAAGTGACACTTAAACTATTCAGAATATCAACTTGAAAACAGCTTCAAACAAACTTCCATATTGAAAAATGGTTGCAGTAAACATTTGGAATCTCTAAGTACATTCCTTGATTTACTATGAATTTTAAAAATATTATTCCTTCCAAATGCGGTTCAAACCATGCTACATTAACTAAGCATTTTTAGCGCCAAACACCTATTTCACTTTTTCACAATTAAATGCTTTAGTATTCTGAAATGAAACGTGCTCAGATACCTTTGTATTTAATTAAACTTTACTCTTAACATGATTTCTTTTCCTGGATTATCGAATAACACAAAAATATTTAACTTTTCCATGAAGCACATGTCTTGCTATACCAAATTATATTCAAAAATGATCTAAAAAATGCATGAAACTTTCCAAAGTTTTAATATGTTGTTTCAACCAAAATTATGATCCTTTCTCTCTATTAACTGACTTCTTAACAGTTTTCTAATGACTGAATACTTTGATCTAAGAGTGGAAAATTACGTGACAAAATTTTATATCGGCATATCAGTTTTAAACATATTTAAACTCTAAGTAAGATTTTCTAACAACAAACTTTACCATCTTCTGGCTATTTATTCTCCTAAACATCGTTAAAAATGATGAAAAACATCGAAATTGTCTGAAACCAAGTACTACATATCCAAATCTGAGGTTAAGTTTTTCTACACGTTGTTAAATGAATTTATCACCGGGATTTACTGTTTAAACTTTAGCTACTGCTTATGTTAGATATATTACTTGGGATTATTACCAAAATTAACTGTAAAAATGACTTTAAAATGGTGGTACCATATACTTCAACTGAGCACACTATTCTAGAAACTAATTTTGCTATGCAAAATTCTAAGATATGTTACAGCAGCTAGATTTGTTTGTGGAAATTATTACAGGACCCAGTCAGTATCTGATATACTAAAGGAGCGGGGTTGTGCTTCATTTGAGTACAGGAGGAGGGTGAATATAGTGCTGGTAATGTACAAGGCATATTTTGGTGATAGGGGTTGGAGGGCTATTGGTTGAAGAATTAGGAATAGGAAGGGGAAAGATAACGATGACCACAAACTGGCACTCGATTTCATGCATAAGGGAGTGGGGAAATTTTCTTTTATGGGTAAGGGTGTCAGGGACTGGAGCAAATTACAAAGTGAAGTGATGAATAATTAACCAAAAATGCTGAACGAATTTAAAATTAAAATTTGTTAATCACAAAAGTAGATGCGGGAGAAATTTAACACTCAAATTATATAAGATACTTGAAAAATAAATTAAAAAAGAGGGTAATTGGAGGACAAGGAATTGCCAATGGAGTGAGTTTGCTCCATCACAATTAAATGAATGATAATAATACTGCACATTCCCTCTGCCTTAATACTGTGACTAATCTGAAAGCAATGAGGTGCAGACAGAACTTCAAGAGAAATGATCAAATCAACAGAAGACTAAATATAAAAATTACATCAGATATTGCAGAAGAAGTTACAAAATTCTATTATTTCAGGAGTAAAATTACAACCTTTTTATGCTATAATGCCTCATCGATGTGTCAAGGTCATTGGAGGTGGGAAAGAACTGGATGCAAGGAAGGGGAAGCAATTTAACTATGTCCTTTTGAAGGCAAAATCCTGGAATTCACTTGGTGTGACTTAAAAAAATACAACTAATTGGTAAAACAAGAATAATCTTAAAAGCAGGATTCTAGTAGTGAAAAGAGCTTTCCTTTAGTTTCAAACACTAAAACATAGCTTAAAAATAACTTTATAAACTACAAGTGTACAGCATGGAAAAAGTGGAACTTTATGAATATCAGAAAGAAGAAAAACTGAAGCATTTGATGTATGATGATATTGAAGGGTGCCAAAAATTAGGTGAATAGATAAAATACTAAATGAACTTGTTCTGGAAATAATGAGTGCAGAAAGAATAGTGTGGAAGAGTCTCAAAGAATGAAGAGAGAGGATTGTTAGCCATATTTTAAGACTTGAGGGTTTGGTTAATTTGTTAGTGGAGGGAATGGTCAAACTATTGTGGAGGTAGTCAAGGATTAGAATATATAATGCAAATATTTGGGAATCTAGACTTGTAATTGTTAGTAGAGAATTACCTACTTTCTTGAAATGTGAAAATAGACATTTTAAGAATTCAAAAAGGTACTAACTTCAACCATTACTTTGTTGGACCTCAGCACTGGATGATTCTGCATCTGACTGATTCATCTCGACAGATTTCCCATATCTTTTAAAATTTGCCCCGTTAGGAGACATCAGAACTGTAGTGTATCTTGTACATGTTTCACACTAAGGACAGATATATTTTAATCTAATGGGTGTGCATTCACATTTTAAGTTGTATCTTTAAACATTATTGTTGAGTATTTTTAATTATTTTATATAACTGTAATACTTTCAAGGATACCATATACTAAACTGTTACATATTTACAGTTTTAAATACTGCTGAATGTGGACCTAATGCCTGGATTTCAAAGGCCATTGTCAACTGCCTTCCAGCATGGTTCAGATTTGCACAATGCCTTCGAAGATATCGTGACTCACGTGAAGCTTTTCCTCATTTAGTTAATGCTGGAAAGTATTCGACCACTTTTTTAGTGGTTTTATTCAGCAATCTAAGAACTCTCCATGAACGTAAGTAATTGATGAGATCTCACATGCACAAAAAAAAAAAAAAAAAAAAAAAAATGTGGCTTCCTTACAGTATATACATACTGAGTACCGATAACTTTATAAAATTAGGAAAGACAGCTCTATTAGTCACTGTTAATAAAATGAACATATAAAAATAACAAACATTTTCACATTTTGAACCACCTGTTCCTAGTAAATGTGTGTCCATATATTCACTAAGAGCCTCATTAGTACAAAGAACAGATGCTACAAATACTGTTTAGCTTTTACTAATTTTTTAAAAATTAAATTGATACCTTAGATTTTTCTAAAACTGTTTCTCCTTGTTATATGTTAAATCTGAGCAACATTAATCAATGGTAATGTTTCATTAATCTCTTTAGTCTTACACCATCCGCTGTATTCTTTAATTAAATAAGTTTCCAATGTGTACAAAAATTGAATATAATTTTTTAACTTTGAAAATACCAGTTTGATCCGGAGAAATCCTTTCTTAAGCTTTCACATTTTTCATTGAATTTCATAATTAGATTACGGAGACTTTTCAATGAGTGAGTGTTGTCTTGCAGCAGAAATATTTGTAATCAAAATTTAAACTATTAAACTCCATGATGCTAAAAGTTTTTCTAATCTTGCACAGTACCTTTCAGCATGCACTGTCATTTAATGAAGAATAAACCAGAAGAAAATTCTCAAAATTTAAGGACTTTAAGGTTCACTTCCACCATCTATCTTTTAAATCATGCTTCAATGTTATTTCATGAACATTCATCTCCAACAATGAGTAGACTGACATGCCTTTCTTTCTTTTTTTAAATTGTATTCTTCATTATATCACTGCATAAACATGATACCAATTTTACACAGTAAGGATTAAGATGAGTGATTTTTTCACATTCATAGCTCAATGATTCTATTAGAAATGAACATGGGCGCCGGCAGGATTGCTTCTAGGGGGGTGCACCAGGGCTGCGTTGGTGCCCCCCCCCCCTATCGGCCCAAAAATTTCCGGGCGACTTTTTTCTTTTTTTTTTAGGTCCACTACTGACCACACGGCGACGCGGGATGTAGGGGGGTGCAAGTGCACCCCCCTCCCGGCGCCCATGGAAATGAAATACATTGATCTATCAGCCTACAGTAAAGCAATAGTCATTTCTTCATGAAAAAAGTGAACAACTATAGCACTAAAAATATAAATGCTTACGGGATTATTGCTGTGTTGCTTTATTCTTAATTCTTCTTTTCCCGATGTTTCAACCTTCTTCTTCAGGGGTCTTGTGCTGAATCTGCTAAAGAATGTGATCTTCTGGAGACCGGCGTGGCTAGTTGTTTATTTGTACTGTCGATTGTCTTACCATCCAGAGATGTTGTTTACGATGTAATATCTGTGGGTCCAGAGTTAATTATTTATCCAGCACACATTTCCAACTCTGGCTAAGACCATAACCACCATCTTTATTGAGGTTGTTTGGATGTTTGAATATTTCAATAGCCTCTCTCACAGGGGCGTAGCTACTATGGGGCTAGGCGGTGCAGTGCACCGGGGCCCTCACCCCCAGGGCAAGCATACCTCAAGGGGCCCTCAAGCGCAGTTAGTTTAGAGGGCCCACGAGCCTTCACAGCAAACTGGCGACCTTTTTTTTTTAGCTCTACAGTCGTCTGAGAACACAGGAGCCCCTCACTAAGGGCCTTCCCTGCTTAGGGGGGGCCCCAACCACTGCTCAGGGGCCCCTAAAGAACAATTCAAGGGCCCCCATCCTCAGTTCAGGGGGCCCCTACCAGCATACAAAGCAAAAAAAAAAGTCGCCCGTCTAGCCTGAGGGCCCAAAATAAATTTTTTGCACTGGGGCCCTTGTTGACCTAGCTATGTCACTGCTCTCTCACTTTTCTTTGGAGATAACCTTTGGTTTTAGCTAGTACTCTTTTATTGTCCCACAATATTTCATGATCTTCCTCCATCTGGTGTTCGGCAATGGGATGCCTCAGACGGGTGTGACTCTTATGTTCACGTATCCTCACGGCTACAGCTCTTTCGGTTTCGTCTATATATACCTTCCCGCAAATACAGGGTACTTCATAAATTCCACTGCTTTGTATCGGAGACCTTTGATCTTTGGCCATTTGCAGGTTTTCTTTCACTTTGTTTCCACTTCTGAATATAGGAAGAATATTAGATTTTGTTAAAATTCTCCCAATTTTTTCCGAAACACCTTTCACGTATGGCAGCATGGCTTTCTGTTTCTGGTTTTCATCAAGACAGTTTTTCTTTTGCTTAGTTGACATTGCATTTAATATCATGTTAAACCCATAGCCATTATGTCTCAGTGTCCATTTAAGATGTTCTTGTTCATTTATTAAATGTTCCTCGTCCACGATTCTTTCTGCCCTGCAGAACAGCGTTTTAATCAAGGCTCGTTTTTGTGATGGGTGATGATGTGATAAAGCGTGGAGGTACCTGTCTGTATGTGTTGGTTTTCTGAATACCGTGTGTCCAAGCCTGCCTCCTGACTGCTTTTGCACTAAAACGTCTAGGAAAGCCAGCTGACCGTTCTCTTCGCACTCCATTGTAATCTTGATCTTTGGATGGATACTATTACTGTGATCGAAGAACTGTTTCAAATCTTCTTCTCCATGAGGCCATATCACAAAAGTATCATCTACATATCTTAGCCAAAGTGATGGTTTCTTGGTTGCAGTCTCAATGGCTTTTTTTTTCAAATTTTTCTATAAACAAATCCGCTATGATGGGCGACAGAGGGCTGACCATTGGTACTCCTTCTTGTTGTTCGTAAAACTCATTGTTTCACTGAAAGTAGGTAGAGATAAGACAATGTCTGAAGACCGACCTCCATTCCACAGGGAATTCTTTATCTATGATTTCCATCATGTCGTTCAGTGGTATGTTTGTGAACAATGACATAATGTCAAAACTTATCAACAAGTCGTTGTCAGATAAATTAATCTTCTTAATTTTTTTCAACAAAGTGCAATGAATTTCTTATATAAGTCTCTGTGCATCCCACCAGTGGTTTTAATTTTTTGGTTAGGAATTTTGCTAACCCATATGTAGGTGAATTTATGGTACTCACAATAGGTCGTAGAGGCACCTCGGCTTTGTGGATTTTAGGCAGGCCGTAGAAGAGAGGGGAACTGGAGTTCCACTTAGTATATTTCGTTTCACTGTCCATTCCAAGTTCAAACGGCTAACATGTTCTTTAGTTTGTCTTATAATTTTTGGTGTGGGGTCTTTATCCAGTTTTTTGTACGCTTTGTCTGCCAATAGTTGTTGGATTTTTTCTTTGTAGTCTGACGAATCCATGATGACAGTGCAGTTTCCCTTATAAGAATATAGCAACACAGTGATAATTCCGTAAGCATTTATATTCGTAATATGACGCCTGCGAAAACAATAAAATTCTTTATAACTATAGCACTGTTGATAGCCAAAACAGGTTTGCCTACATTAAACACATTTTTGTTAAATTCAATAAACAATGAATGGTTCCACTGATGATTTCCAATCAGAAGTTAGGTTGTTTGTAGATGACATAGTGTTGCACAATATAATTAAGATGGCAGGGGATTGTGATCAGTTACAGGGGAATCGGGGCAGGTGTCGATCTGTATAAGTTCACATGGAATAAAGCAAAATGACTAACAGAGTCAGTTTATGAGGTACACAGATAGAAAAATAAAGGAATTATTAGGTAACAATGAAAGAATAAAGCTGCCGTGAGGCAATATTTATGAGGTAAGGACAATACAATACAATACAATACATTCATTTTCCATTGATTCCAATATAAGAGACTGGCTCTGTGGGATGTGGAAAGTTGTCAATTTACAGATAAACAGTTGCATAACAAAATAATATATACACCAGAAGACAGATAAAATACACCCAACACTCGCCAAAGTAGAAAGGAAGAGGGCAGTAGCAACACAAAACAACACACAAACAAGGAAGTACAATATTTTGGGTAAAACCCATTTGCAAGGAAACTGAAGTGGCTGGGCTCGTGCAAGCCTTGCGTTCGATGCAGCCACTGATAGAATGAAATAGACCATTGGAGGTAGTTGGGGGGTGGGGGGGGGGGAGGGAGCAACAATAATATAACTGCAAGTATAAATCATAAGAAAGATTAAAATGGGAAATAATAATAATCTTTCAAAAAATAATAGTAATAAAAAATATAAATAAATAAATGAAAATATAATTGAAAATTTTTGAAATAAGGTCCATAAATATATATGAATAATATAGTGATGGATGTAGAGGGTGACTATGGAAGATATTAATGGAAATTAAGGCCTGGGGGATGTCCCGTCTGTAAGATGTGTTGATATGCCAATTCCCACCTGCGAAATTCAGATTGGGAGGTAGTGTCTGGAAGTACTCTACTGGCTCTGATTGTGAAGCAGTTATTAAGGTCACGGGTGTTGTGAGTACTGGCATGGTGAGCAACAGGGAGGTCCAAGTTTTGGGAGTAAACTGTTTGTCTGTGACCATTCATTCTGATGGACAATGAGTTTGAGGTAAGGCCAATTTAGGAACTTGGATAGTGGAGGCAGGTGAGCTGATATATGACATGGGTGGTTGTACAAGTGGCATGACCTATTATGGGGTAGGTTTCACCAGTAGTAGGGTTGGCTATAGGTAGTGGTAGGTGGATGCATACCACAAGTTTTGCAATGGGGTCTCTTACAAGGGAAGGATCCAAATGGTGATTTAGGAGCATCAAAGGGTTGATATTTATGAACAAGAATGTTTTTTAGATTATGCAGTCTGCTGAAGGTGACTCGGGGTGCGGGGGGAAGGATAGTGGGAAGAATGCGGTGCATTTCAGGAAAGGATTTGAGAAAGTCGTAGCCCAAACGCAGAATTTGGTTTAGCAATTTCAGGCAGGAAAAACTGGGTGAAAAAACAGGGTTCTGGTTGGTTTTAGGTTGTTTTTGTTGGTGTGGGGGACAGTTCCTGACTCTTGATAGCTGTTTTTGAACTAGTTCTGAGGGATAATTACAGTTTATGAGTGCCTGGGTCAGGTTGTTGGTGTAGGGAGTAAAGGATTCGTGATCAGAGCAGATGCGATTGCCTCAAATGGCTAGGCTGTATGGTATGGAACGTTTCGTATGATATGGATGGCATCTATCGAAATGGAGATATTGTTGTAGGTTAGTGGGTTTTATGTGGACAGAGGTGTGTAAATGACCATTCTGTACAGACATCCAGAAAAGTGATGTCAGTCTGAGAGTAGGACCAGGTGAAGTTTAAGGAGGAGAAAGTACAAGAGGAGTGAGTACAAGAAGTCAAGAAGAGTGTCTTAACCATGGGTCCAGATCATAAATATGTCATCTATATATCTGAACCACACAGTGGGTTGTCGGGTAACCTTTTGAAGAAATGTTCCTCTAGTCTGCCATGAAAAGATTGGCATAGGATGGTTCCATGCGAGTGCCCATAGCAGTGCCTCGTATCTGATGGTAAACCTGAGACTGGAAGGAAAAGAAATTTTAGGTATGGATGAACTGAGCCAAAGAAGTGAGGAAACGAGTGGTAGGGAAGGTGTGTGGGGGGGCTACTGTCGAGGTAATGCTCTATGGCATTGAGACCCTGACCATGAGGGATGGTGGTGTAGAATGATGATACATCAATAGTGACCAGTTAGCAACCTGTTGGTAGGGGTGTAGGGACTGTTGACAGACACTCTAAAAAGTAAAGGGTTTTACCCAAAATATCATATTTTCTTGTTTGTGTGTTGTTTTGTGTTGCTGCTGCCCTCTTCCCTTCAACTTTGGTGAGTGTTGGGTGTATTTTATCTGTCCTTCCCATATAAAGGAATTATTAGATAATACAATGGAGAAGGAATTGCCTGTTACAGGCAGAGTGTAAATACTGTGGCGTATCATTTAATATGAATTTTAATTGGGCAGGTAGTAGGTAAAGATTTAAAAATCCTGTTCTTTATGGAGAAGGCAATGAGGTAATCTGCAAGGGAAGTGAAGGAACTAGAATACAAAATCTTTGTCAGACCTGTGCTTGAGTTTAGTGTTGTGGAATGGTACCCACGTGATGAGTATCATATACTGGAGTTGAAGTGAGTGAAAACGAATTAGATTTGCTTGTGGAAATTACTGCAGAACTTAATTGTTAACTGAAATGTTAAGGACGCTATATGGGTGCCCTTAAAGATAGGAGGTGATTGTAGATAATGCTGGAAGTGTGTAACAGATATACTGCAAATGACACCTGGATGGATATTGAAAGAAAAATTAGGAGTAATCATGGAAGGGAAGAGATGACAATGACACTTGATTCGAGGTATACAGGAGGGGGAATATTTTCTTTTGCAGGTAAGGAATACACTGACTAAGAAAGTTCTGAACAATTTATCTCAAGCAGTGAAAGAATTTCAAATAAAAATTTAGAAAATGTGAAAGTAGATAAGTAAGGAAATTACACTAATGTATTCAATAAGGCTTATAAACATGCATATAGATACATCTTATAAAAGTTTTTATTTGTTTCTAATTAATATGATGACATCCTTACAGATCAGTACACTAAAATGACTGAAAATCCTTTCCTCTATATCTGGCTACTGGCATCAGTTTTAAGTTCATGCTATTCATATGCATGGGACATTAAAATGGACTGGGGATTGTTTGATAGTTCAGCAGGTGAAAACAAGTATTTAAGAGAAGAAATTGTATATTCATCAACAGTGAGTATTAGCTGTATTTTAAATGTACAATCTTGAATTACAGCATAAGAAGTAAAGTTGGTTGTTCATGAATATTAAATATATATATATTTTAGAGGTATATATTAAAAATTAAATCATATCTTATTGTACCTTATGGAAGTAGTGAAATGAACAGGAAGGACGAACTAAAAATTTTAAGCTGAGACAGGGTTGTGACTTCTGGAGCCAAAACTCAAGTACCATTTATGTTGCCAGAACTTGCAGAATCACTGTTATGTGGTGCAGGTTGTTAGAAAAAAACTTCAATATCTAACTGCCCAATCAAGTTAAAAACATGTTGTTGATGATGGAAGG
Source organism: Vandiemenella viatica (assembly GCA_031002005.1). Classification (NCBI taxonomy): domain Eukaryota; kingdom Metazoa; phylum Arthropoda; class Insecta; order Orthoptera; family Morabidae; genus Vandiemenella; species Vandiemenella viatica. The sequence goes on from JARYHS010011408.1 coordinate 120,103,790, forward strand.
ACCTAATATAAAGATATATGAAATAAATTCTGGAAATAGGGAAGCTCCTGACATAATGTATAAATAGGGGCACATATCTAGTCTCTTAGTCTTCTGGAGTATCCATGGATTTACAGTTATTTTAGTTTATAGAGGCTGATGAAACAAATTGGAGTAGTGCAGGGAAGTGAAGTGTAAGTAAAGAAGTGAAATCATATTTTTGGACACTGGCATGTAAGACGAACACATTGTGGAGGGGTGTTGGAATATATTCAATAGCAGGAATTTGAAGGCTCTTTAATGTGATAAAGGGAGAAATGGCAGGAGAGTGGTGAACACAAAACACTGATGAAGTGTAAGAAGTTGTTACGGTCTCTGTGAATGTGGTACAAATCAAATGCCTTATTTGAGCAGAGCATATCAATGGAATGTACACATGTAAGGGATACTTCAAAGAGCTATATTCCGTTCACAATGGAAAGAGACAACTGGATAGACATATTGACAAAGGGATTGGTAGATGGTAAAGAGTAAGAAACAGGACACAGTAGAGGAGAAGTATTGCAGCTATATGTGGTCTATTGGGTCTGATCATGGTATGTTTTATGATGATTACAATTGACTCAGGTTGGTGTTAAGGAACAATTTGTATTTGAATATTAAGGTATTGTAGAAAAGAGCAAATTTCCCATTCATGCTACGAATATAGAGGTAGTGTTAAGGATTAATTACTCAGTTTGTACATGTTCACCATAGCATTCATAAATTATTTTTCCTACCCACACTGTGCCACTGAAGTAAACCATTTCAGTGAAACAACACTTGCACCTGTCTATTTTTTATGTAAAAATTTCACACCCCTCATCTTTCTCTGTAGCCAGTGTATATTTCTAACAAGAATGGGGGTGGGGGGACAAATATAAGAAAGTCAAACTCAAAAGCGCCTCTGGAAAAGCTGCTTTATGGCCCGTCTCAGTCTGTCATACATCAAAATCATTCAAAGCTGTTCACACAAATAGCCACATATCGTAGACTATCTATATCTTCAAATTTTCCACATAACCTCTCCTACAATGTCACTACATTTTATTTACTACAACCTTGCATGCACTATAATTTCACACTAAACATATCTTCATCCCTCATTCTTAGCTGTATGACCTCTGCACTCATCATTGATTAAATTAATCTTATACCACTGGCACATATGGCACATAATCAGATAAACAATGTAATTCAGAAGTAAATCTCAATTGATACAATCCTTCTTTCAATTGGATTCCCCAAATTAATTCCTAAAACTGTTCCATAACCTTCCTCCTTAAATCATCCTCTTTCTTAAAATGGTTCCAAACTTCAACAAGTACAAATCCTCTGAAACCACGATTCATGAGATAATTTTCCACACACCCTGACAACATAATCCTCCCAGCTGTTTAGGAAACTATTATTTGATACATCAACAGTAAATTCATTGGTGAAGCTCTTAGCAGATATCACACTGACACTTGTTTTTTTTTTTTTTTAAAAAAAAAAAAAAATAATAATCCATTCTTCTTATCATCTGTATATTAAACTTCATATTATTTTAAATAAATTAATCTCCCTTCAAACCTCTCAATTCCTAACAATCTAAACCTGTACCTTCTCCCTTAAAATCCATAAGATGTGTCACGTATATGAAACGTACACTTTTATACATACGAGGGGAAGTCAAAAATTCTCCAGACTTTGTAATGAAACACTTTTTCAGCACCGTAAAATCTTCTTGAGCTTTCCACCAGGATAGTGCGTCAGTAAAAGTACAAGGTGACGTTTCAGAGTCTGCCTCTGGCTCCATCTTCCGGCAAAGTCACTTCGCCGGAAGATGGAGGCAGGCTCCGAAACGTCGTGTTGTGCTTTTACTGATGCGCTATCCCGATGGAAAGCTCAAGAATCTTTTATGCAACTGACTCACTGAGAAAGCCTACATCTTTCACTTTTTCAGTAGTCATAGTGATTTCCATGAAAGCTTATTTACATTTGATACTACTGTGGCGAAGCATGCCTCACTCAACCTTGTCGTAACAATATTGAGTTGGCAGTGACACCATAAACATGTCCACTGTGCTAGTAGTTTGCATGAAGGAGGAACAAATGACAGTGATAAGATTTCTTTGGCCAGAAGAAGTAAAAGGGACTGAAATACATCGTAGACTTTTAGCAAACTACGGGGACAGTGCACTGTTTTGGACAAGTGTTTTCGAGCAGTTTGAGAAGTTTAAAAGTAGCTGGACAACTGTGACACAAGAAGATGGAGCAGGGTGTCTGTCAATGTACACCATGCATGACAAAATTGAGCAAGCTAGATTGATGGTTTTCACAAATAGGCAAGTTACTATCGACAAGGCTCAACTTACCCATGAAACCATCAAAAAATTGGGTTTTGAGGTACTGGAACATCAACCTTACAGTCCAGATCTAGCTCCGTTGGACTTTCATTTGTTTGGGCTACTAAAAGATGCTTTGCCAGGTCATCGATTTTCCTCAGACCAAGAGGTGCAGGTGCAGGAAGTGGTGCATCAGTGGCTTTGCAACTAACCAAAATCCTTCTTTTTGGCAGGAATGCACAAGCATGTGGACTGCTAGACCAAGTGTATTACAAAGGAGGGAGACTATATTGAAAAATAATAAATACCTCGAACTGTATTTTTTATATAAATAAATTGTATTACGAAAAGTCCAGATATAGTTTGACTCACCCTCCTATATTAACAGCAATCATTGCTACATGAAAAAATTTGCATTTTCCAATTGAGTTCTGTTAGTATGCCAATATCAACTTCCTCCGAGTCCTGTTTCCTTATCACATGTTCTTCTTCTTACAAAGAATTGCAGCCAAAAATTTTATTTTTTATCTCTGTTTTTGTGAAATCCCGAAATCATTTGTGGAAAACAATGTTTTTCTTTTCTTATGCCTAATATAATAAATTCCACTATCACCTAAGACTGAGTAATACAACAAAATGTTTGATTTGGCTTTTGTTTAATATTTTTAATACAGTAAATACAGAGTGTTAGAATATGGGCACCAGGTTTAAATAGAGCTGTAAAAGTAACGAGAAATTCTGTACCCGTATGTATTCGTTACTAAATCGGTACCCGTTACTTTTGAATCGTTACTCATTACTTATGATACAATCTACTCTAGCATGATGCATCACATTGAGTCACATTGCGTACAGGATAACTTCATTACTATCGTATTGATTCATTACTCGTTACTTTTTATACAGTACAAACTAGCATGAAGCATCGCATTTGCATCAAGTTGGGTCGCATACGGGATGAATTCGTTCGTACTTGGTAAAGTTTAAGTAAACTGTTTATTTAGTAAAATAAGTTTAGGTAAGCCATTTAGATAAAAGTTAAAGTAAAGTAATTAGCACATGGATCTTATGGAAAACCTCTGAATGTACACTTGACTTACTGTAATGGATATTATATATGAAAGAATAATCTAATTTCAAAACAAACACCTGTCTGCATACAAAAAGAAAAGACCTTACCTTTTACCTGACTGTGACATATCTAGTGACAATAACTAATGAAGGTTATTTTTTGAAGTAGCCTACTCAAAACCCTGCATAGAAGCCTGATATGATAATGGGACATGTATTTAAAAAATATTATAATCTCATCAAAGTATTTAGTTTTTAAATAGGAAGTTTCACCACTGTCTTCCTTTATTGTTTTATTTATTTTTGTGAATTCTTCATCTTTTTGTGATAGATTTGTTGAAATAAATGTGGACATACCTTCAGATCGGGCCTGCAGGCAGATTGCTACTGACTCCCACTTTAACCATTTCATTTTAAAAATATCAGTATTCAAAACTTTTAAATCAATAAGTAAGGTTCAGGAGAAACATTCGATTAGATTCGAAATTGTTGTTGTGTCATGGTTACATCAAACATTCAACATCAAAGCCAGTGCCACATTGATCATATGGATCCTGCGGTAATAATACTCCAGGCAAAAGGAAGAAAGTCATTGTACCTTGTTCTTTGTGTATTGAATTCTGGAACTGCAAAAAAGGGCTGCTAGATTTGTGCTGGAAATAATTGCAGAATGCAGTTAGTAATATATATGATGAAAGAGCTGGAATGGGATTCATTGGAAGACAGGACAAGGGTGAAGAGGGTCATGGGAGTGTACAAGGCATATATTGACGATCTACATCTACATTCATACTCTGCAAATCACAAACATTGTGGGTGGCAGAGGGTGCTAAGCACCAATCCTAAACCCGCCCATTCCAATGCCGAATAGTGCGAGTATCAGTACGGCATCTTATTTCTCTAATCTTATCCCTCCGGTCATTGCGACCTAAATAGGTTGGCGGAAGAAGTATTTCATTGCACTCGAAATTTAAATTTTTTCGCATATTCTCCAATAAATTCGAACGCAAGCTACATCGTCTGTCTTCCAAACTATCCCAGCCCAATCTATGTATCAATTCTGTGACGCTTTCATAAGGGCTGTAACAACAAGTCACGAATCTAGCGGCTCTCCTCTGCACCCTCTCAACTGAGTCAATCAGAACCTTGCGATCCGGATCCCAAACCCCACAACAGTAATCCAGATGCGGACGCACTAGTGTTTTATACGCTATCTCCTTTGTTTGAGCATTACAATTCCTCAAAATACAACCTATGAATCGTAATTTAGAATTTGCCTTGCCTACGACGGAAGTTATGTGCATGTCCCATTTCATGTTGCTTTGTACTATCACCCCCAGATACTTCACGGAATCAACCGTGTCAACAGGTGAATTGTTTATTTTGTACTCGTGAACAAACTGATTCTTCTTGTTACTTATCCGCATTGCCTTGCACTTTTGCAATTAAGTGTAAGCTGCCATTTACGGCACCAATCGAAAATAGCATCCAAATCATGTTGAATTTCTAAGCAATCGTTGGAGCACCTTATTTCCCTATAGATAACCGCATCGTCGGCAAACAATCGCAACCAGCATTTGACGTTGTCACCTAGATTGTTTATAAATATTAAGAAAAGAAGTGGACCTATTACACTTCCTTGAGGAACGCCCGAAGTAACATTTATCTTAGAAGAGGCTTCCCTGTCACCAACGACATACTGGGATCGACCAGTTAGAAAATCACGTATCCACTCGCAAATCTGAGCCGAAATACCGTAAGCTCGAATCTTCGCTAAGAGTCGGTTGTGTGGCACAGAATCAAAAGCTTTCTGAAAATCCAAAAAAACTGCATCAACTTGCAAACCTGCATCGATAACTTTCATTTTGTCGTGGGAAAATAGGGCCAATTGTGTTTCACACGATCTCTTCTTCCGAAATCCGTGTTGACATGGTGTAAGTAACTCGTTCTCATCTAGAAACTTCATTATGTTCGAGCATATGACATGTTCCAGAATTCTGCTGCAGACCGATGTTAGAGATATGGGTCGATAATTCCTAGGATCACTCCAATCTCCTTTCTTAAAAACGGGAATTACCTGGGCTATTTTCCAGCTAGAAGGTACTTTTCTCTCTTCTAGTGATTTACGGAATATATCTGACAGAAATGGTTCAATATCTTCCGCGTATTCAGAAAATACTCTTACCGGTATACCATCGGGACCCGGCGCTTTACCCCACTTCAGGAGTTTTAATTGCTTTACAATTCCTACGCTATCAATTTCTATCGGACCCATCTCTAATTCCACACGATGTGGTAAAGTGGGGATGTTTTCCATGTTTGCTTGCGTGAATGAATTTTGGAATTCGGTGTTAAATACGTTAGCCTTGTCGCAGCTGTCTTCAACCTCCCGTCCGTCTTTTATTAGAACAGGATTATTGTTCCCACTACAACTAACTTTTTTTTTACATACGACCAAAATTTCTTAGGGTTTTCAGTGAGGCTCTTAGAGAGAGAATTTTCACGAAAGTTATTAAATGCCTCACGCATTGCATTCTTAACACGTCCCCTTATCTCCTCTAACTTATCCAAATCAGTCCGATGCATCGTCCTTTTTGATCGTGCATGTATCTTCCTTTGCTTCTTGAGTAACCTTTTAACCTCCCTTGTGTACCATGGGGGATTGTTCTGTTCTTTGATTGTCCGTTACGGTATATGCAAGTTCATACCTTCCCCGAGTATATGTAGGAATCGATGCCACCTCTCTTCAACGGTGCCTCCTGCTACTAAGAAGGTGTGGTAATTATGCCTCAAATACGCTCTAAAACACTCTTTTGAAGCCTTTTCGAATCTGTAAACGATCCTCTCTTTTCTCTTTCTGCGTGTGGTTGTTAGTTTTACGTAGCAGTTACAGCTTTGTGATCACTTATTCCTGCGGTGGTAGAAATATCCGTGAATAGTTTGGGCCTATTTGTAACAACTATATCTAAAATATTTTCGTTACCGTTGAGGCATCGCGTTGGTTCAGTTACGAGCTGTTCAAGATGGTGAATTGAGAAGAGGTCTAGAATGATTTCGCAAGCTGCTTTATCCCTGCCCCCAGTAACGTGAACGTAATTAGTCCAATCGATATCTGGCAAGTTAAAGTCACCTCCTAGCACTATTGCATGGTCCAGAAATTGCCGTGCTATATTATTTACATTATTTCTCAAGGCCTTGGCAATATTTACGCTTGCATCGGGTGGACGATAGAATGAGCCTATCACAAGTTTTGTCATAGCTACGTTGAGCTTAATCCATATGATTTTGCAGACAGTATGGACATCTATTTCGCTACATGGGAGGTACTTACTAACAGCTATAAATACACCACCTCCTTGGGAATGCAACCTATCGTTACGGAAAATGTTCATGTTACTATTAAAAATTTCAGCGGAACTTATATCCGGTTTTAACCAACTTTCTGTGCCTATTACGATATCAGCATCTGTACTACGAATAAAGTTTTTGAGTTCAGGCTGTTTATTACAAACACTTCTGCAGTTAACTACTAGAACTTTTAATGTTCAGGATTCTTTTAAGCTACCCCTAACACGCAGTGCTGAATTTATCTTGGCTGTCCGCAACTGAATTTCCTCCTCAGGGTCATCCTCCCTCAGCCTAAAAAACCCTCCAATGCACTCCACACGGCCCCTGCCACTTGTGTAGCCGATTCCCATGTGTAGTGCTCCCCTGATCTATCGAAGGGATTCCTACAAGACTCAACCCCAGGGCGAAGATCAAGGAATCTGCAGCCATGACTATCACAGAAGCGCCGTAATCTCTGGTTCACCCCTCAACACGGCTCTGAACCAGAGGTCCACAGTCAGTCCCATTGACAATGCTGCAGATGGATAGCTCAGCAGAAATCTTGCGGCCAATGGCCACAGAGTTCTCCCTTTCTGCAAGTCGCCCAAAGGACCAGAGGATAACCTCCGACCCTAGGTGGCAAGCATCATTGGTGCCGACATGAGCCACAATCCGCAGCTGGCTGCACCCCGTCCATTCAATGGCATCCGGGATGGCCTGTTCCACATCTCGGATCAGATCCCCCAGAATACACAATGAATGGATACCGGAATTCATCCCCGACCTCTTCGCCATTTCCCTAAGGGGTTCGATAAAGTGCCTAATGTTGGAGCTACCGACCACTAAAACCTCCTTCTGCAGTTGTCCAAACTTAGCGGGCTTTGGGCTGCCAACTCACAGGCCGACAATTGCAGGACTGAATCAGTTCCAGACAATGCGTCAAACCAATTGGACAGAGGTACAAGCTCGCCTTCTTGGGAATCAAGCTTGCACGACTGCCCCCGCATGCGCCGTTGACATCCAGACACCACACGCCAGCCACCACTAGGCAACGGCACCATAGATTCCGACATCTCGGACTGGACTGCAGGTACGATGACTGGTATGGGAGAACCTGCGAGCCGATCAGCGTCTACAGGGTCACCAATACCGCATCTACTGCACTCACTTGCGGCAGCTTCCAGCTGTGTAACTCTTGTTACCAATGCTGCAAGCTGGGTGGGCAGGTCAGTCACCTCAGCCTGCGTCTGCACACAAAAACCACAGTCCCTACACATACTACCTTACAGAAAGAAAAACTAAGCAGTACACGAGAAAAACGGACTCGCTATGCGTTCTCAGTAGGAGGCCTTTTGTCAATAACCAAATATACAAAGATGAAGCTTACGCTAACTACGCACTTTAAATTAAATTTGCACTGGAGGTACTACTTCACGTAACGATTCCGACCAACGACTGCAGCTGCTGCTACTGACAAACTAATATGCAAAGATGAAGCTACAACTAACTACACACTTTTAATTAAATTATCACTAGAGGTACTATGTCACGTAACAGTTCCGACGATGGCTGCTGCTACTGACTAACAACTATACAGAGACGAAGCTAACCACACACTTTGAATTAAAACTATCACAGAAGGCACTATTCCCCATAACGGCTGCCGAAGAACGACTGACTGTTGGGGTTGCTAAACAAATATTCAAAGATAAAACAAAAGAAAACTAAACACTTTAAATTACATCACCACAGAAAGCACTGCCTCATGTAACGGCTGCCGAAGAACGACTGACTGCTGTGGCTGCTAAACAAATATTCAAAGATGAAACAAAAGAAAACTAAATGATGAAGCATGGGAAGATATTGCTATAAGAATTAAAAGTAATGCTTGGAAGGGAAAAGATGACCATGACCACAAGCTGACAATTGATTTCAGGCACAAGGGTGTAGGAGGATTAGGTAAGGGTGTCACGGATTGGAATAAGTTACGAAGAGAAATTATGAATAATTTACCAAAAATGTTGAAACAACTTAAAGTTAACATTTGTAGAGGGCCAAAGTAGGTGGATGCAGGATAGGTGGGGAATATGAGTGAGTAGGGAAATTTCCACTGGAGCGTGCACTCAATTGCAATTTAATTAAATATTATTAGAACATAACAAGTGCAGAGATGTATATCACAAACTATTAGACAATATAGGTAACAATGAAAGGAAAGAAATGCCGCGAGGCAATATTTATATGGAAAGACAGATGAAATTCACCCAACACTCACCAAAGTTGAAGGGAGGAGGGCAGCAGCAACACAAAACAACACAAAAACAAAGAAAATACAATATTTCGGGCAAAACCCTTCTTCAAGTCAACAGAAGCAAGTGGCTGGGCTTGCAGAAGACTTGCATAAGATGCACCCACTCATAGAATTGCGTTTCTGTTGAAATCTGTGCAGAATGAGGTTGGCCATCAATTGACATTTTACCTCTTTTGAAATGGGAAAACCACTCAAACACTTTGGTTTTCCCCACAGCGTCATTCTTGTACACCATTTTCAAAATTTCAAGAGTTTCTGTGCCAGTTTTTCTGAGCAGGAAACAAAATATCACAGAGGCGTGCCGTTCACGAGAATGACACACATGCAAAAATGGCAAGCACACAAGACAGCAGTCACAAAAACATTAACACCAGCATAACACAATCTTCTCTTGTGATGACAATTGGTATACTGACTCAAGAAAGGAAAGACTACACACTGCAAGTGGTAAAGAAATGGTACTACCAACACTCCATCCTCTACTACATCAGTTCAGGTTCTTTTGGATACCCTTTATCATATATATCATAAACACTGTAAGAAATTTTTTCTCACTTAGTTCAATATGCTTTTCCCAATATTTATCACATAGAGTCTCCTGTGGCTGTCATACATTTGAAATTGTGACTCAGTAATGTTCAGACATACAGTATATCCTGTACTGGCTGCTATAATGGGATTCTTTCCACTTGTTACTCTTTCCCAGTTTAAGAGAAGAATTTTCAGACTGCAAGACTTCCAGATTCCTTCATATGAATGGCATCTAAGAGTGATGGTTCAGAGTCCACTATTCCTGATCACTTATTTTTACAAATGTCATTGCAGGACTTCCCAATATAAGACCCACTGATTCTAATATTGTTAAAGCCCTCCTATAGACTTGGCACCTTTTTACTTACAGCAGTATCTTGTGACAATTTATACAATTAGTATTCATTCTGATGACTTAAAAGTTGTATAAAAAATAATAAAGCTTTCAATTGTTAATTTTCAAATTCATTAATATTATTGTACACATTGAACTGCAGGTATATGGTTTATTTCATACCCATAAAGCCAAATGCAAAAAGTCTAATTTTTTTTAATGCTAAATTCAGTGAAAATGCTTCATCAGATTTGGTGAAAATACAACATGGCCTTCCAGAAGTCTCTGTCCTTTGTGTTTTTATTATACATCAGTGATCATCCATCTGATAAGGCTAAGAACATTTTATTTGCATATGATGCTAACCTGACCATACAATAAACAGTGAACAATTATCTGGAACTAAATGCAAATGAAGTATTTTGTTAAGTAGGAAACTGGTCGAAAGAAAAACTCCTGAAATTAAATTTTGATAAAATGCATTTTAGACTTAAAATAAAACGATAATTTCAAAATATAAATAATAAAAATAATACAATCTTGGAGGAGAGGGGACATATAAAATTCCTTGGAATACAGATAGGTGAGAAACTAAATTGGAAAGAACATAATACATAGCTACTGAAAGGTTTTTATAGTGCAAAAAGAAAAAGAAAAAAAGGATATTAAGGTGAAACAAAGAACTTCTTGCAGACCACTCATTAAAAAGCTCAATATTATTACGATTTCAGTACAAATATTCTCTTATGGGCGTTTTCACAAACATTCTAACTTTTTTTAGATCAAATTTCCATGTACATGATTTCAATACAAGAAAGAAAAATAATGTGCACAAAACTCAAATGTCACTAACCCAATTAACATAAGTTAATTATTCTTGGACACTTCTGTTTAATAAATTTCCCAAAGTTGATATTAAAGATGTATTAAAATAAAAATTGAAAGAGTATCTTACTGGAAACTCCATTAAAGAATAAATAATTAAATGTACATAATATGTAATTAAATTATGACTTAACATCTGCATAGAATGTAAATAGCACACATAAAATTAAATAAGAACCTTAATAAGTTACAAAATGCTTTTTAAAAAATATTAAATTACATTTACAATGAAATGAAAACAAGAATATGTGGTTCCCTAAAATTAAAACCTACAGATTTTTTTGTAGACAAAAATGTTCACTGATAGTACAACAGCCAAATAATTTAACATTTATCCCAAACTGACCAATGAAATGTAGTTATTGACTGCAATAAATTATACATTATAGTCATCTGACAGAACACTTTACTGCACATTCTCAAAGATATTATAGTAAATTAATCTATTGATCTGAGATTCTCATCCAAAAAACTTTGTTTTCTGGTAGGTACATACTTTATCTATATTATTTTTAAAAAATCAGATTTTTTTAAATTAAAATAGACCAACGATATCCAGTGGCATAGTTGGGGGGTGGGGGGGGGGAGGGGCAGTCCACACCGGGTGTCGCTCGTTTGGGGCTGACACCTGCAATTCAGGAAAGGAAATAATCGAAAATAGTGTGCTACAAAAAGGGATTTTTTTCGTATCCTTTGGTATCCAACCACTTCTACTTTTATTGTTTTAAATTTTTTTAAGATGATCTAGCGCTTCTTCAAGTCCAATCAAATACACTGTGCACTTTCGTTACAGTGGAGTACAATTATTGGCAACACTGCCCACTTAAACAAAGGTAGCATCACTCTATGGCTCCAAAAATCACAGGAAATCATACTTGCCATTCATCACTGTTGTTTGGTTTGATAGAATTGGCGGTGGCTATAATGTCATTTTTCTTGGATGATTATTTACGAAGTGAGGTAGTATTGAAATGAAAGGAAAGATATCCAAAATTACTAAAATAAGGGTAAGTGGATAGTTAAATTGTAATTTCTCATAATTATTTAAATAAAAATGTATTTTCTTCTGAAACTAAATAAAAAAAAACCCAGCAAAGAGCATGTCAAAACATACATAGTCCAGGCTTCCATTTCCATAGTATGATCATGAATTAACCTCGGACATTTGATGCATGTAACTAAATTCCATTTTTTAAATTTTTTAAATTATTTTGCTTGTTTAAAATTCAATTAGCTTTCAAGCTATGATTCTCGAATACCTTGAAGTATTTTATATAGTTCATAATTTTGAATTTATTATCTGACAGATTCATGTAATTGTAAGAAAATGTAAATTGGATAGATAGAGTGCATTTCAAATTATCAGATTTACAATTTAGATTTTTCACTGGCAAGGTAAGCATATCTACCTAATGTGACAGATGAGAAGAATATTTCTGTAATGGAAACCTTTCTATTGGATATAGGTACCCAAATCCTTACACGTTACTTAAATCAACATGGATGTCGAACTTATGTGGCTCAATAAAAACAAAAACAATTATTCCCAAACTGGGAAGAACCATTTAGTGCTGTATATATGTAAAGTTTTAAAACAACTGTGACACCTTTCAACAGAATGGTTCTATAAGGAGATGCCTGAAAATGAAGTAATTCTACACTTTCAATCTGTTTTGCTTTTGTTGTCATTTATTTGCTGTCTGTAATACTAGATCTGCATTTGGGTTTTTTTTTTTTTTAACTGCTTAATGTCTCTTAACAGCGAGGTTTTTAGAGACGGGAAAGGATGGGGGGCAAGGAATGGGAAGGAATTCGGCCATGGCCTTTTAAAGGAAGCATCCCGGCATTTACCTGGAGTGATTTGGGAAACCATGGAAAACCCAAATCTGGATGCCCGGACGGGGATTCGAACCGCCGTCCTCCCGAATGCGAGGCCAGAATGCTAGCCGTTACACCACCACGCTGGGTATCTGCATTTGTGACTTGATTTAAGAAGTTGTGGACACTAAATACTAAAGTCACAGATCACAAAACTACAAATGAACGTCTGGAAAATCTTGAAATAGTAACAGCTGATAATTGTTAGGGCGCTAATGATTTCGCTGTCGAAATGCTCTAAAGCAACAACACCAATGAAAACTTTAGACATAATGCTAAAATTCCACAAAACAATAGATGAAACAGCCTTGCAATCAACTCATACTGAAAAGCAGAAGTAGAAGGGTCTGTTATTTATATTATTGGATATAATGCTGTTTCTGGCTAAACAAAGCAAAGCATGCCATCACGGACATGGTTCTAAAAATAACGAAAGTTTCCTAGGACTCGCCGAACCTCTTTCAAAATATTTTGTAGTGCTGAAAGAGCACATCTTGGATTTGGAATATAATAAATATCTGCCGCCAGATACACAAAATGAATTCATAAGTGCTCTATCAATCCATGTGAAGGATGTTGATAAGGAAGAAACAGGCCTAGAACAAGGTAGCTTTTCAATAAATTTAATAGCTTGTGCAGATGTTTTTGTGCACATTTCTGTTGCAACTGCCTGCACTCTGTGAGAATTTGTTTAAGATGTTGAGTTGGGGAGGGATTCAACAGACAAAGAATCTTGCGGAAAGAGGAAAGTTGACTCGAATGTTGATGGGCTTTTAGTAGATATTGCTGGAGAACAATATGGGTGAGAGTAGGCGATTGTGTGAAACGAAAAGCACTGAGAGCTTGGTGGCGTTGTGGATGGCAACCAGAGACTGGTAGTTTTATTGTCAGGCCATTGGGAGGTTTTTGTGTTTTTACATGTTCGTCTCACCCTCTTGCCTTCATCTGTGGTAAGTGACAGGTATCTATTTACTTTTCCCTTTCCTACCTTAATCATCTTTGTATGTAATTTATGGTAGCTTGACAGGAGAAAACAGTGCAAAATGTCTTCTGGAACCAATAGTGAAAAAAGCTATGTGCCACGTGGCCCTGGGTGAGGGGTGGGGGGTGGGAGTTTCACAGGAGGTCAAAATGGAACTATAGCTTATGGACTCTCCCTTATGAAAATGCAACTAATATTAGCAGTGTACATGGAGGAGAAGAAACCACTATTAAAGAAAAAAACCATATATCCATTTTCATTAGATTTACTGGTACTTTAATTAATTTATGTCAGCCAACATTCATTTTCATAAAATGCATGTTATGTAACATTTTTTTGGAACTGCAAAACTATTTTTACGAGTATATCTTTCTTGGTGTCTATCAGCCAGTGGTAAATGCTGACTAAACACAGAAAATCTATTATAAAATCTCAGGTCATGGAGTGCTCATTACACCACAATAAAAGTACTAACAGAAATTTTTTATTAGGTTATCGTTGTAATTAAAGAATTATATGATCAACAAGAAAATGTACACCCCAGAGATGCTGCCCTTATCCCTGTATTATGAAACTTTACATCTGATACAGGACTCGCTATGAGAAATGAAAATCAAAAGGATATGTTGAAATGTCTTGACTGATTCAACACCAAACTCCAATCAAAATCTGTTTGAGATATAGTTTCATTGTTTGAGGTTGTGCAGAAATATAATTTGCTTTCAATGAACATGGAAAAATTAAAAATACGAGGGGCATTTGAAAAGTCCGTGCAAAGTCTGAGAGATGGCACCACCGGTGTGTATCAAGGTCATGTTTAGTGAGTAGCATCTCTTGAATGAATGCACACCAAGTTTCAGCCATATTGGTCTATTTCGTTGTGTTTGGCATTCGTGTGAATCAAGGAAGTCGATTGATTTTCAAGAAATGGGCGAAAAAGAATTTCGTGTGGTGATTAAACATTACTTTTTGAAAGGCAAAACGCCTCAGGAGACTAAAGAGAAGCTTGATAAACATTATGGTGACTCTCCTCCTTCGATTAGAACAGTTTATAAGTAGTTTCAAAATTTTCAGACTGGCCATATGGGCACAAGTGATGCTGAACGTTCTGGACGGCCTGTGGAGGTTACGACTTCAGAAATCATTGATCAAATCCATGATGTGGTGATGGATGACAGAAGAGTTAAGGTGCATGAGATTGCTAGTGCTGTGGGCATCTCGACTGAATGGGTACATAATATTTTGCATAAACATTTGGAAATGAGAAAGCTATCCGCAAGATGGGTGCCGCGATTGCTGAGGCTTGACCAAAAACAGAATCATGTGAAGTGTTGCAAGGATGATTTCCAGCTGTTCCAGAAGAATCCAGAGGACTTTACGCATCATTTCGTCATTGTGGATGAAACATGGATACATTACTATACTCCTGAGACCAAACAACAATCTAAACAGGTTACCAAGCAAGAATCTGCACCAAAAAAGGCGAAGACTATTCCTTCGGCCGGAAAGGTTATGGTGTCTGTCTTTTGGTATTCGCAAGGGATAATCCTCATCGTCTATCTGGAAAAGGGTAAAACTATTACAGGTGCATATTATTCATCGTTATTGGACCGTATGAAGACCGAACTGCAAGAAAAACACCCGTGATTGGCCCACAAGAAAGTCCTTTTCCATCACGACAACACACCACCACACGCCTCAGCAGTTGTGGTGGCAAAATTAATGGAAATAGGATTCCAACTCGTTTCACATCCCTCCTATTCTCCAGACATGTCTCCCTCGGACTACTATTTGAAGAAATGGCTGGCGGTACAAAGATTTTATCCAAACGAGGAGGTGATTGCACACACTAATGGATATTTTGCAGACTTGGACAAATCCTATTATTTGGAAGGGATCAACAAACTAGAACATCGTTGGACAAAGTGTATAAGCCTAAAAGGAGACTGTCAAAAAATAAAACATGTAAGTAATTTTTATTTTTTGGATGGACTTTTCAAACGACCCTCATAGCTGTATCCAAATTTAGTGGTTTTCATGATGAATTATGAGAATCAGGACCTCTCCTGCAAATATCGAGGTTGAGAAGGCATTTAAAAGAAGCCTAAGTTACTGTTTCTGTAAAAAATGATAGAATAGCTCTGGACTTTTGAAATTCATCATGGAATTTTATGGTCACCATAAAGTTACTTACGACAATTTGTGTATGTGTGAGAGCAGCTTTAAAAAATTAAAATTAATCAAACATTACTTTCAGTAAACAATGAGTAACACGATGCTAAACAATCTTGCCATGTTGAGTACTGAGCATGATGCAACTCAAAATGTTAATTTTAAAAATGTGATTTCTGAGGTTGCAAATATTAAAGCTATAACAAAGAGATTGTGAAAGCAATTGTCTTTTATTTATTTATGTTTTAAAAGTTACTAATGTTTCAATTTTATTAAAAAAACCAATTATTTATAAATAACCATATTTGAATATTTAACCATGTTTTTTTAAAAGAATACTTTGTACTTGTAGGATTTTATATTTTACTTAGTATTGAATTTAAGTTTTCTTGAGGTGACACCACCGATATCTGCCCTGGGTGTCTCCCATGCTAGCTATGCCACTATTTATTTTTTTTTTAAAAAAAAGGTAAATAAAAGAAATTGCAGAATGTTTTATTTTTCTGTTCTTTGATTTAATCCATCCATCATTCCTTTTTTCATCTTCTATAACTGATACATTTGTATGATAATATAACTAATTTTATAATTTTTTCAGTATTTTTATAATTCAACATAAATACGCACACATTTTATTTTGAATAGTTGTATCATTGTATTAGACTTCATTCATTTCTGTTAAACTTACCTTCTATCATCTTATATTTCAGGGATTTTACTACTTTGCAATAATTGAAGATCTAGTTCTTCGATTTGCTTGGGTCTTATCATTTGTTCTAACAGATCTGTATAAAATAAACAGGGAATATGTACAGTCATTTTTATACCCACTTGAAGTTTTCAGGTCAGTTTTCCCTTCAACTTTATTACTTATGTTTTTTTTAAGAAAAAATGTCTTGGAGAAATAAAAATATTTATTTAGTCGTAATACAAATATTTTTTGTGCACTCAGAAGCATATAAGAAAAAAAATATCCCACAATGATTAGAGTTAAAAACATGAAAATAAAAAATAGGCCCTATAGATTTAAGGTCAGATTTATAAAAAATAATAATTTCCATTAAATGAAAAATTATATTATAATTTTATATCATAATATGGAAGCAACTACTTGCATGCTGCTGACTAATGACATTGGCAAAATGGCACTTGTGGAGGCAATGAAAATTAAATAGTAAAATACTTGCTCATTCTGCACTATGTAATGCCAGTTATAATTGTGTTCCATGCTGTGTAGATTGTGAAACATCTAGAACTACTTGCATCTGCATGAAGAAATATGGCAGCAAAATGGCATTAATGAATACGTAATTTAAAAGTAAGTGATAAAATTCTCAAGCATTACCACAAAATGTTAGTTGCCATTCTTGTTCAAGAAGCATTACAACCTTTATTAATATTTCTGCTTGAAATAAAAAATCCACCACAAGAGCATGAATACATTATCATATCACAATCTGAAACTGATACAAAATTACGGCTTCTACCAAAGATTCAGCATTCTTTAGTGCTTTTTCCAAATTCAGCTATAATATCTCAAATGCAAAAGTACTGCAGGGTTGATTGTAAAAAACAAAAAATTCAATTAATAATTTTTAATAGATACTGGTGAATTATTTATTTAAAACAGTTGAACTTAACTCCTGAGTCACAGGACAGAAAGAGTTTTCTCAAGTTTGTAACACAAAAATACCTGTCAACAGAGAGAAAGAGAGCATGAATACAGTGGAATTTTGCTTATTGATTATTCAAAGGGTTGTTGAGGTTGAGAATGTGTCATTATATGAAGGAAATATAACAAAGAGCTTACTTTATTCTAGAGGAAAAATTAGAGATCAAAAGAAAAATTTCAAACAGCTCTAAAAATGAGTGAGTGGAGAGCAATTCAATGCTTCATGCAGATCATAAAATTTGCAGGTCAACCTATTGAAGAGATAGGGACTGTAAAATTTATAGGTTTGCATATTGATCATAAAAGGTACTGGAAGGTACATGCATCTGCACTACTAAAGTGATTGCCATGTTTGCAATTCAAAAAATTTCAGCCACAAGTGATATAAGTATGAAAAAACTGGTAGGTACATAATCACTCCTTAATGTCAAATGCAATAATCTTTTGTGACAATTCAACTTGTAAGGATAAAAAATTCAGAGATCAGAAGTGAGTAATAAGTATTAAGTGCAGAGTTAGCAATAGAACTTCCTGCAGAGAGCTGCCAAAGAAGTGGGATTTTAAATGTATATATAAGATATATTGTAATATAACCTAAATTTTGTCATTTTATCACCAAAATGTGTTTAAAGAGTATCGAGCTAGTGTCAATTCTATTGCATATCATACTGAAATCCATTTTCTTACAAGTTTTAAGGGTTTAGTAAGAGTAAACAGAGACGAATGTAGATTTTAAGCACATAATGTATTTCATCCTATTTCGACTTAGAAAATGTTCCATTCATTTTCTGAAATACTTTAGGTCATAAGAAGCAAACTTGGAATAGAAATTTGCACTGAAGAGGTATAAGATTTTGGAAGACGAAGTTTTCAGACTTTCATAAGTCACAGAAAACAGATAAAAAATTCTCGAGTGCACAGTTTTATAGATAGGAGAATGATTTAGGGCTCAAAAGATACATAAATTTTTATTACACATTATTTAAAAGTTTGAGAAGGAGAGCTAAATGCTAAATTTTATTTTTATAAGAAAATGATGTTATCAAAAATGTGGCCATGACCTGAAAAATCCAGATGAAATTTACAGAAGGGGGACTGTAACCAATAGAAAGGAGAATTTTTCCTGCTCAATTTTTACTTCTTCTTCTTCTTCTTCTTTTTTTTCTTTTTTTTTTTTTTTTTTTTTTTTTTTTTTTAAATCAATATCCATGCAGTATTGGCTGGAATCGAGAAAAGTAAATTAATTCAAAATCCTCAGAAATGACCAACTTCCTGTTTTAATAATTAGGTGGGATATATTTACAACGAATAACTAAATTCTGAAAAATATAAAAACTATTAAAGAAACATTATTGTAGTTGAATGGTATGACTATCTTATAGAAAATTTAATGTAGAATCATTTTGAACACATTTTAAACTTGTAGCTTTGATATTTTCGGAGATAGGGATTTTTAGTATTTTTCACCTAGCTAAACATTTAAAGATAAGCCTGATTTTACAGCACAAGATAGAGGAAGAGGAGCAGATCAATTCAAAACTAGTTTCAGCTCAATAGAAATACTTTAAATGTGAGAGAAAATTTTTTGTAATATTTATTTAATCATTTTTATGGAAAATCTATAGGATATAGGAAAATTTTCACTAGGATTGATTTTGACATTTAGACTACACACCATAAAAGTTTTAAGTCGATTGTGAAAAAATTATTTCGGTAAAGTTTCAGATAATTTGGAAGTTCCGATATTATTGCACAACCCTGAGCGGTAGCTATTTAAAGACCTCCAGGGGTGGGGAGAGAGGTCAGTCTATTGCGAATGTTTGCACCAGAAGCCACGCGGGGCTAACCAATGATTTGGCACATTATGTAGATGGTAGGCAACAATGTGATACGGAAGTAGTCAATTTTGGCATCCATCTTTGAAATTTTGAAAGTGCTTGTGTTCTGATTTGAGTTAAGGGGCTGGAAGTAGACCGTGCTTGATTCCTGTAAGCACCTTAGAACATTGGAAAATTCTAGTTTTGCTTAGGCGGGACTTAGAAATTTCGAGAAGTATAGTTTTCAACTAAAAGGAATTTCCCCGTAATCTTGCTCACAGTTACAATTCGTCATAAAAATCATTTTAAAGTGTATTTATCATATCGGGAAACATTTGGTTTAAGAGATATTCCCGTTTGTTCAAGTTTTAAAATACGCGATCTGAAAAGTAGAAATTCTAAGATTTGTAATATCTTTAAATCGAGTAAAGCGAAAACCGAACTTTTATCACCAGCTGTAGTCAGCACTATCCCCGATATTTTGGTAATAAAATTAAGTAATTTGGTAAAATTTAATTAGCAATTTTAATTAAGAGAAAAAATAAGCTTTTATTCAAATGAGATATTAATTTAAAAATTACATCAGTAGATAGCCCTAATTGAGACGATTTCATACATATATTGGTTTCCATAAAAAGTTTTAGCATTTGTCTAGTAATTAAGTTTTTTGAAAAATAGTTTGTCGCGGGATTTTCCCCGAATTAGAATGTATCACTACGCGGAGTCTTAAACAGCTAAAACTTTAAAATTAATCACTCTAAATTTCTCACGAGACTGCCGTTGGACTTCTAGTAGATAAGTCTAGAGATTGTCAAAGTTTAAACATTTTTAATAGTCGGGATCGTCAAATAAATTACACACACTTTTAGCTACGCAGAAGCAAAAAGATGTGATACAGTTGCTGACGTCACTGGTTCTAGTGTTTTCTAGAAAAGGACCCCGCCACCGTTATGGTTTGTCTGTTTCTGCCTGTGGTCTGTTCCTGCCTGTCGTCTGTTCCAGTGTGTCGTAGGTTCCAGTATGTCGTCTCGCTTGCATCGGTTGGTTGTAACTCGCCATGCTGGCTAGTTTGACCATGTTGAAACTTTGGTGTCAGGCTATATAGCAACTTTAATGACTGTTAAGAACTTTTAGATTTTCATAAGGGGTTCGGTCATTTCAAATTTCTCTCCACAACTTGCAACCTTTTGGAATAGTGTGTTCGATTTGCCAGCTCAACTGTTAAATGCTATTGTGAACTAGTGACTTTGAAATAAAATTTGGAATTTTCGGAAAGTGAACTTTTATCATTTCATAGTATCTTGCAACCTTTTCTCTATTTGTGGTGTAACAAATATTGTGGCGACCTCAAGCATTTAGGTTGAGTTATCCGGCTACATGGTCAAACCAAGATTATTTTATAAATTTTCTACAGAACTTTGAGCCAACCACAAACTGTTAGTTGAGGCACTAAGGCTATACTTCAGCCCCAGTATCAGCCTAGGGTCTTACATTCCACTAATTCAAACCTGGAAAAGAAGTACCGATTCCTGTAGATTGTTAAACAGGCTTTGTAAGATTTTTTAATAATATAGTGAGGTCAAACTTATTTTGAGACCACAGTGACTTTATTTTGAACCATACCTTTATTAGTTGAGGTTATCCAATTAGATGATGACTGAGATAATGAACTAACAATTGTAAGATATCTGTTAAATTTTGTTACTGCGTAGCGAAATTTTATTCTCAGATCTACGAGTTAGATTGGATAGAATATTATTGCATTTAATTTTTATAGTTAGTTTTTATGTTTATTCAGGTTAGAAAGCATTTTTACAGTTTTTAAGATAGTATTTTCAATTTCAACATTTTTCGGCATTCACCTGGAGTGGGATTGCGAAAGGTCATACCTAAATTATTTATTTTCAGCTAAATTACTAAAGCTAGGATATTTTGTATAATAACTAAAGTTAATGTTTATTTAAGGATCTAGTGATTTGTAAAGTTTCAAGGAGATTGAATTATTTTATTCTCAAGGTCAGATTAGCCAATGTAAGGACTTCAGACGTGCGATTTGATATCTGATCAGCCTCCCAGCAGCCACCCCTGTGAATATGGAAGTGAATACATGCTCACGGTTCGCATGAGAACAGTCGCTAGGAATATTTGAGAAGCAGGAAGTGCTATCTGATATAGACGCGTGCGTACAGTTGTTCGGTCTCAGTCGTACGGAAGCAGTCGGCGCGATAACATTTAGCTCAGTAGGCTGGAAAGTTTTATACCTAACACATCAGTGAAAGTTTTATTTTGGGAATGATGCCGCTTCTTTTATTCAAGTTAACCATTATGTTGCATGAAAATAGTATTTCTCCAAGTGGGGCCTCGGGATTGTTTGATTTTACTAAACAGTGGAACAATGGGAGCGTGTGGTTCTCTTTCATTTAATTATTACAACTAAAAGTTTGAACTTTGAACTATTGGGTTGTGGTCTGGCTTGGCCGGTTAATCTAACTTGTAAAACATTTCTTTGGAAAAGTCATCTGATTGCCTGTACAGTTTTGGTTTTGTGAAATTGAAGAATATAGTTATTTAATTGACATTGAACTATTTATTGAACTTTACCTTTTCATAGATTTTAGGTTAAAATCTGTGTGGTGACCTTATTATTCTATTTAAGCCAAAACTGTTACTTCCAAGGCTACACACGGTCAGAGTTAAGACTTAGGTTTATGCTCCAACCCCAGTGCTCATCAGTGTCTTGCACAATCTATTCTATAGGCAACATTTACAGTCACAGTTCAGGCATAGCTGTTTATATCAGCCACAATAATCAGCTTTCATCTGACAATATACAAACACTAATCCTACACACCTTCTACGCTATTCTTTTCTGTTTTTTAATCTTAATATGATTGCAATATCATCATATCTCCATTTATGATTATTTATCTTTACCCTTGGTTATTTCTTGCAATCCATTACTCCCTTTTCTACAAAAGGAAATTTTCGCATTCCCTTATGCCTGAAATCACTACAGTAGAAGTCCGATTATACGAGGTAAACGGGACCGGGACCACCTCGGATAACGAAAAACTCTGATAACCGGAGGTGAAGGAAAGAGGTTACAATCAATCAAAAAATGTATTGAAACTGAAAAAATACAATTTATTTATAGTGTAAAACTAATTTGTGAAGCAATAAAGTTGTTTTTTGTACATTAATTGTGATCACTTGCCAAAAAAGTCTTTAATTGTCTTCTGTGTCATAATTTTGTTTCTCTTATTAGCGGAAGTATAGCGCCAACGCTGTAGCATCATTGTCAGCTGGTGTGATATCTTCCTGTTGCTCAATATACTCAAGTGCTGCTTCTATTATTTTTAATCCTTCAGCATGAGAAATTTTTGGAACAGTTTCATTTTTATCTTCTTCTCCTTGTCAACTGACAACCATATTAAAAATTTCATCATCATTAAGCTGATTTTGACCGTCATCCAACAACCACTCTTATATATTCATTGTTGATTTCTTTTACAGCTGGAAGTTGGTTGGCTAACTGTGTCAGTTTATTGTCATCTTGTTTAGCTAGGTCATCCTTTTTAGGCTTTTCCATATCAAAAAGTTTCCTCCATGATC
This sequence comes from Vandiemenella viatica, assembly GCA_031002005.1. Classification (NCBI taxonomy): domain Eukaryota; kingdom Metazoa; phylum Arthropoda; class Insecta; order Orthoptera; family Morabidae; genus Vandiemenella; species Vandiemenella viatica. The sequence goes on from JARYHS010011408.1 coordinate 120,126,730, forward strand.
GTTGAAGTGTTTCCTGTTTTACTTCATCCCACGCCATGGCTGACCAATAAACTGCATCTTTCACTGATACTATTTTCTTTAGTGAATCTGTCACAGTGCTACCTCTCTCTAAGTTGCCTAATAAAACTTGAAGCAGCCTTTTTCTGTAATTTCTTTTGAATGTTTCTATTACACCCTGAGCAAGGGGTTGTATCAGTGATGTAATATTTGGCGGTAGGAACATACCCTTGATATCACCACTTTCCACTTCATCAAGATCTAGGTGGGACCGTCTATTAATAAAAGGGCCTTTCAGGGGAGATTCATCTTTGTAAGATATGCTTCTACCACTGGGACAAATGAGTTAAAAAACCACTCCAAAAATATATGTCATTCTGTCCAACCTCTTGCCTGGTTTATATACAAAGTTGGTAAACAGGTCAAATCCAAGTTTTTAAAAGCTCTAGGCTTTTTTGATTTTCCGATTATTAAAGTTTTTAGTTTTAAAGAGCCTGAAGAATTGAAACACAGCAGAGTTTTTATACGGTCCTTACTTTTTAAAATCCTGGTGCGCTCTTTTCTTGGGCATACGCCAAAGTTTTTGAAGGCAACATTCTAAAACTGAGCCCTCTTTCATCACAATTAAAATCTGTTCTGATGTTAGTCCTAATTTTAAAACAACATCAGCAAGTTTTCTCTGAAATTCATAAACTTCACTGGAATCTGCAGAAAGCTTTTCACCTGACATGTTTAACTGTCTTACACCATATTTATTTTTCCAACTATTTATCCATCCGTCACTACCTGTAAAGTTTTCTTCGCCATCCCTCAACAGTTTGTGAAGTTGTGGAGCTTTAGATTGCAGCATTGGACCACTAATTGCACTCCCCATATTTCTCATTTGACAAAACCAAAGAAATAATGCCTCAGATATATATTCATATTATCCTTTTTTCATAGTTTTCAGTTTCTCATCATTAACACCAACACAAGCACTTTCCATAACCCACTTTTCTATTTCTCTTCTCTTTCTCTTCCAATCACCAACTGTAACTTCTCCAATACCCAAATCAGCGGCAATCTTTTTAATACTTTCCCCTTTATCCATTCTCTTGATTGCACTTAACTTTGTTTCTAAAGAAACCACAACTCTTTTACATTTACCACTCATCGATGACAAGCACAAGACTAATGTAAACACTGTACTGAATGTGAAACATACTGCTCAGCAACCTGGTATGGTGTGGACTGACAAAAATGCGCGAACACATACAATAGTAAAGCCCGACCCAACAACAGCCAGTAGACGTGACTCATACTCGACACAGCAACAGGCGATACATGCAAGCGCTACAGTACCAATGCTTAATATCGTACACACTCTAGTTGGAAAAATATTCCATATCTTCATAAAAGCACCCTATCATATTTCAAAAATTTGCCTTGGTTAACCCGGCGGCTCAGATAATCGGAACTTGGATAACTGTACTTTTACTGTACCAGCTTGTGGTCATGGACCATCTCTTCTTTTCCATGAACTTCACCTAACTCGTTTTGCCAGAAACATTCCAGACTTTGTCGGCGAAATATGCCTTATACATTCCTAGCAATTTCTTCACCCATCTATTATTGTCTTCCAATAAATTAAAACATAATTCATTTATCATATCAAGTACTGATTTTTTTTTGCCATTATATGTACAAAAAAAAATTCTAGATTCCCTTTTTTGGACACCCTATAACTCATTAATCAGATAATACAAAATGTGGGTCCTGTACGACACCACAATACACAAAAAAACTAAAACAATCTTCACAAATATTATTTATTTAAAAAGGAGTGAGATATTTCACAAAATATATCTTCAAGCTTGCTAACATGTCTTAAATGGTTGCCAGAGATAAGATTACATTCAAGAAAAAAATTAAATGCAGAAATGCAATGGTTATAAGTAATGAACACATTTTTTTTTTTTTTTTTTTTTTTTTTTTTTTTGTATACATCTGTTTTGTTATTTAAGATTTTGCTCCCTTATATATCTGCAGTGTCAGTTTCCTATACTGTGATCTGTGGAAAGTGACTACATTATACTGTACTAGTGGGCTTGCCCACTAGCTTAGCGGGCTTCACCCACTTTTGGTCACGCGAATGAAATATTATTTAAGTTTTCATTTTTTAGAAGGTGTGTGGGGTTGAATTTGCAATAAATAGCACTGGTCTATGAATAGCCATCCCTGCCGCTTATAAAGCAGGGCTTGCCTTTGAAATATCCACAGCACTGGCATAGTGATGTAGAGAAATCCAAATATAATTTGTAGAATATGGTTGAAAGCTCCATAAGTTGTACAAAATTGTCTAGCTGTAAACTTTCTGGAACCTTTTTGAACTGTGTAGAAACTTATACCCAATCCCAGAAAATTGAAAATATTCCTTTAATTTCAAAAGTACTGTGGATGAGAATATCCTTTGAACTTTGGCTTGTTAGCCCTGAAAAGTGCTGTTTTGGTCAAGGCAGCGCAGCAGTGAGCGAAGCAGAGTTGGAGAGATGTGTCTTCGAGAATATCTGGAGGCTGAGCGATTTTGGTTAGGAAGGAAAAGCAGGGTCTCTTATTGAAGGTGGACCCCCGTGAAGGGTTTCGTTGGCCCGAGAGTCGAGTTTGGAACAGAGTGGCTCATGTAGCCTTTCAAAGGGCTGCAAGCACCATGCCTTTTAGAGCTCATTTATGGCTGCTATAAAGAGTGCATGTGTCTTGTCACCACAATATGTAAGTTAGCCTTAGCTCAGATGTTACGGTTATTTACATAACACCTGTAAAAAATTGCTGATACATGAGATTTTTAGTGAAATACGTGGTGTATCCAAGTTTATGCCAACGACGTTAAGCGATTGTCCTTGAACAGTCATTGTAAAAGCAAGTGGAACGGGGAATTGTAATCTTTTAAAATCAAAGGGCAAATCATTGGTGCTGTGTATCATAGGAATGCGTGGTTCAAAAATATCATCTCCCTTAGCATTTCCAGTAATTATTGTTGCTTCAATGACATTCGGAAGCAATGTTTTAATGGAAAGTCTTGCTCCATTGCACTGCATGGGAGGGTCAATGTTGTGCAAAAGGATTATTGGGGAGCCAATTTTCAAATGTAGTTTCTGTGGAGGCATTCCAGGTGGTTCCAAGGAATTCAGAAATTCCGTATGGTAAAATACAGCTTGTTCAACATCAACCACGGTGTCAGTGGAGGTGTAGGTTACAGTTGATCCTGGAACCTTTTCCTGAATGATGGCTTTCACTTTGTTGACACTGTCGTTTTTTGGGGGCAAGAATCACTCTCTCACAAAGCCACTGATGATCTTTGAACTTTTCACCTATGTTTGAGAAAACTGTGTCAATCAGGTCATCCATTGATGGCAGCACTGTGCAGAAATCTGGCGGAAATGAAATGAGACCCATAGATGGATCCTCTGGAAACTTTCCCTCTCCTAGTAGAAGCAGCTACTGTGTGAATACCTCAGCACTTATGTCTCCTTGCAAATGGACTCGCATGTTTGTTTTCAGGGTTTTAGTTTAGATGTGTCACCAAAGCGATGAAGCCTTGAAGCAAGAATTGAGTTAATCTGCTGGTGTTGATCGTGGAATGACTGTTAGTGTCTGGCAGAAGTCTCCAGCAAGCACTACCGTTCCTCCCCGCATTAGCTGATTGTTTGTCCTGGTGTCATGCATCATACGATCCAACGCCTCCAGAGCACGTCTGTGAGCCATTGTGCATTCATCCCATATGATGAGCTTGAAACGTTTTAATAAATGCTCTTGACCTGAAGACTTACTGATATTGCAAACTGGGGTTTTGGTGTGATGAAGATCTAATGGAAGTTTAAGAGCAGACTGTGCCATCCATCCACCAACCAACAACTTGGATGCTATCCCGGATGAAGCTAACACCAAAGTGATTTCACCCCACCGACGAACCTTCGAAAGTAGCAAGTTGAAGAGAAACATTTTTTCTATCCCTCCTGGTGCATCTAAAAAAACATACCTCCTTCTTGGGTGTCAATGAGACGTATGATGGCATCAAAAGCTTGCCATTGATCATGATCTAAGAAGGGCTTGTTCTGCTCAACAAATGTTTGGAGTTCAACCATATCATAGTTATTTAGCTTTCGGATTTACTTGTCCTATTGATTTCGTTTTTTTTTTTTTTTATTTTGTGATATTTTTGGTGCTTTCTCTGATTCTGTGGTGGTGATATGATCTGTGTGTTACTGTTAACTGATGTGAGCTCCAAAGGACCCACTTATATAATCCCTCTCGCAAGGGAAGGGGTTATTTTATTTATTTGTCGTATGGCAAGCAACTAATACAATAATAAATATATACAATGACAAGAACGTTGGTAGCGTTCACAAGCTGATGTCTAATTCTTCCAGCCATTCTAAGAAGGAACTTGTAGCTCCAAAAACATCTTCATATGGTCCATCATACTTCCGTAGAGGGCATTCCCTGATAATATGCTCCACACTCTGGGAAGAAGCACCGCAGTCACATGCAGGAGAATCCTGAAGACCCCACTTATACAGCATGGCGTTGCATTTCGCATGGCCTGTTCTTAGGCGATTTAGTTTGACCCACTGGTCTCTATTTAGATGGAATCCTGGAAGTCCAGTTGTGGGATCTTTAATATCTGAATGTTTTACAGATGTGGAGTTCCAGCTTTGTCGCCATTTTTCCATGACATCAAAGTCAAATACATCTTGCCATACCGGATTTCTTGATTTAAGACGAGTGGGTGGTAAGTTATTTAAAACCTCGTGGATTGGGAGATCCTGTGGATGATCAGGATGGTGTAGTTTTATCCACTCACGTGCCATTGCTTCTTGGCGTCTTATCTCTGGAGGTGGTATTTTGCTGATCAGGTGCAACCAGGGGACTGGGGTGGATTTTAGGGTGCCAGTTATTACTCTCATACACTCATTCAGGTGGACGTCGATTTTTCTAGTATGAGTACTACGTTGCCACACTGGAGCACAGTACTCAGCAACAGGGTAAACCATGGTGAGAGCGGTTGTTCGTAGTGTGTTCGCATCAGCTCCCCATGAAGTACCAGCTAGCTTCTTCATGATGTTGTTTCATGTTTTCAGTTTCTGACTCGTGTTTTCGAGGTGTTTTTTGAATGTTAAGGAGCGGTCTAAGGTGATGCCAAGATACTTAGGATGGAAATTATGTTTCACCCTCTGGTGGCAGAAGTTCACTTTGAGCTGCTGATGTGCTATTCTATTGCTCAAGTGGAATGCGCATACTTCTGTTTTCATTGGGTTCGGACAAAGTCTCCACTTTCTATAATATGTGTTCAGGTTACTAAGTCGTTAGAGAGAATGCTCTCACCTTCCTCTAATGTGGCAGTTTGGACGGCAATAGCTAAGTCGTCAGCGTAGCAGAATTTATTGCCGGTTGTTTCTGGCATGTCACTGGTGTACAAGTTGAAGAGCAATGGAGCTAGTACTGACCCTTGAGTTAATCCATTTTTTATTGTAAATGACTTACTTGTCTTATGTCCGACGGTGACCTTAAAATATCTGTTGGTCAGCATATTCCTCAGGAGTGATGTTAGTTTCCTGCAGGGTATATGTTTTTTAAGTTTAAGTAGCAGTCCATCCAGCCAAACTGTATCATATGCCGCTGTTAAATCGACAAAGGCTACTGATGTTTTTAACTTCTTCTGAAATCCAGCCTCAATGTATGATGTCAGTGCTAATACTTGCTCACAACAGCTCCGTTTTAGTCTGAAACCTGCCTGATATGTTGGTGTTATGATATTTATTATTCCTTGTATGCGGTTAAGGATGAGGCGTTATAGAAGCTTATAGCAAACACTGAGTAGAGCAATAGGTCGATAGCTTGAAGCATCATCTGCTGGTTTGCCTGGTTTGAGGATCGTCAAGGTGTGAGCCATCTTAAATTCTGGGGGGACTATCCCAGTGTCCAGGATATCACTGAAGAAGTTCTTGAGCCAAGTTCTTCCCTGCTTGCCGAGATATCTTATGAATTCTGGGAAAATGCCATCTAACCCTGCAGCCTTCCTCATTTTTAGCATTTTGATGGCTTTCTCAACTTCTTCATGACTAAATGGATTAGAAAGGATAGGATTATTTCTAAGGTTGTTATCCATTTCAATCATCTCTTTCTCCATCTGTTTCTTCATGGCAGGATCTATTGGGACTTTGTCAGCTCTTGTTTTTATGTGCAATGCCATTTCAGCTGGTGTAATTCCTGGCTCCTCTTTGCACGTTTGAGGCTGCACCCAGTTTTCTAAGGAGAGTCCATGCATTTCTACTGGAGTGAGTAAAGCTCATTTGAGAAGTTAGCTCTTTCCATTTCTGTTTCCTCCCTTCATTCAGTTTTTCTAATATTCTTTTTCCTGTTTCAGGGTCACCAGTTTTTTGAAAATTTTCATATAAAGTTTGCGTAGATTTGTCCCAGCATGGAATGTATTGTTTCCTGTACCCTCGAGGGATGTTTCGTTTAGCTGCAGCAATAACAATACCTACAAATCTCTTGTAGTTTTTCACTTTTGGGCGTATCCATCGCAGGTTATTATCTACCTCGGAGCTATAATTGTCCCAGTTTGCCCTCTGTAAATTCCATCTTGGTTTATGAATTGATCTGATAACAGGTATTGTGATACCAACACTGATTAGTGTGGGCCTGTGTTGGCTTCTGGGAAAATGCTGAAGGACTTTCCTTGTGTGGTCTAAAGGTTTTCTTTCATCTGTGGAAACAAAGACCAGATCAGGATTGGTGTCAGATTGCCATCTAGCAGAGTGGAATGTTTTCTTTTCTTTAGCATCATAGCTGAGATACAAGTCTTGACTTTCGCACCACACAGTGAGTTTCTTACCGTTTTCATCAGAATTTGGGTAACCCCAGGATGTATGTCGGCTGTTAAAGTCTCCTACATATATGCAAGGTTTTGGTAGTGAGGGCAGTGGTGGAGTTGGCCAGTTGGAAAGAGGTGGTTTGTAAACTGATGTAACAGTTAAATTGTTGAGTTTGGCAGTAATTATTTCCACTTCATTGACTTTTTGACACCTCACTTCCAAGATGTTGCAAATGTTACTTTTGGCATACATGGCTGATCCGTGTATAGGAGAGGGTATTCTCGATATCATTCTGTATCCTGCAATCTTGCCCCTGCTTTCCAAATCTTTTTCAGTCATGTGGGTCTCTTGAACAGCTAAGATGTCGATTTTGAGGTCAGTAGCTAGTTTGCTAAGGTATTCACATTTAGCAAATGTTAATCCTTCTGCATTTATTTGAAGAATCTGAGCGCTGTGAAGGGAAGGGGTGAAGGCGGGTATGAATGGAAACTTCTAGAACACTCTGCTAGAATATTCGAAATTATTCTTGTCTTACCAAAGAATAGATAGAAGGTCTAGAACACATTGGAAAGTTGAAGAAAAGTGAGTTAAATAATTGTAGTCGCTGGGACAAAGATTTGAACCTGAGCTGCATGGTTGACAGCCAGGCGCAGTACCGCTGAGCTAAAGCGACAACTGCTTGGCGAAGCGGCGAGAGAGCTACTTGGGCTGAGCCCTGCCCGGCCAGAGTAGAGATGCACCCACTGGTGCACACAGAGTATTACCGATTGTGGTGGCATACTGCAGAGTATCAACACAATTTAAGTTACAAATTTTTCGCAACATTTCTGTCATTTTAATTACGAATTACTCAAATTGCCCGATTTGAACCGGACAACTTCGATTTGACAGGAAATGTTTCAACCAAATTTAGACAGTATTTTTCTCCTTGTTTCAAAGGATAAGTGTGCAAAGTTTCATTGAGATTGGATGAAAACTGTGGATTTGTATGAAGAACAAACAAACATACATACATTCATCTTTGTATATATAGGTAGATTATATGGGTATTATGCAAGTTATATTTGAATTTTAAAATTTTTATTTCTGTTTCTAGGCGCTTTGTGTGGAACTTCTTCCGTCTTGAGAATGAACATCTTAATAATTGTGGTAAATTCCGTGCTGTAAGAGATATATCAGTAGCACCCATTGATTCATCCGACCAAAATCAAATTATTCGAATGATGGACGAAGATGATGGAGTTGTAAACAGGAAGAAACCAAAAATGGGGAAAAAACAGAAAGAAGAAAAGGTTAAATTACTCCTAGAAGATTCAGACAGCATGTATGAGGGTAGAGAAGGATAAAGGTTATCCCTTTGAAAATGACTTGTTTGAAGCCATTTTTTGTCTCATTTTCTTGTGCTACGTATATTTGATACTTGAGGAGATATCTGTAATTTATGTACAAATATGTGTAAGACTTTAGTATTAAGTACAAGTGAGTTTTAGGCATTAAAGCTGTAAATAATTATAATATTATTTCAAATTCTGATATTTATATATTGCTCAATGTATGTAGGAAATAAAAAAAATTATTTTTGTACCTTCTCTCACTATTCTGAGAATGTTGAAAATACAACAGGATTACCATGTTAGGTTAGTTTGCCATGAATTGCACAGTGAATCAACAACTCTGTCACTTGGCAGCCAATCAGTCCTTCGGGATCTTCCGACCAACAATGCTATACAATGATTGGACTAGTCTATTGCCTGTTTTCACAGCTTAAAATCTGTAAAATTTTATTATCTGAATCAGCTGTAAGGAGATGACAGTTTTCACAAGTTCCATCCTTATATTTCTATTATATAAACAACACTTGACTTCTTTAATTAGCATTGTCAAGGTATATCTTTCTTCACAAAACTGCTGAAATCCTTACTCTTAACTTTAAAGTATTATAAACAGTATGAACCAAACACATTTTGTCAGTATTGTTTCTATCACATTGCCAAGAATAGGAAAAGGATTAGACAATTGTTCCTTACTCTAGTGGTTGAAACAGGCAAAGCAAATAAGTTATTTTAGGCGCAGATATAAAACTAGAGGTTTTATATGATTATAAGGTGCAAGAGGAATTGTTTGTTGAAGATATAAAATGAAAATATCTTGGCATTACATTTGATAATAAACTCAGCTAGAAAGGACACACTGGGAAGGAGGTAGGCATATATTTCAAAATCCTATGTTTACACGACAGATTAATAAAAGTATCATAGAGGTGAGAGAATTGGGATACAAATGATTGGCCAGACTACTGCTCGAGTATGGTGGGACAGTATGAGAACCATATCATGAATGTCAAATACAAGAGTTGGTGGGAGTCAAAGAATTGTTGTAAGATTTGTTTTGAAAATTACTGCAAAATAGTAATTGGTATAATAGAGGAACTGTATTGGGAGACATTGGAAGAGGCTGTTTGAAGTGTGTAAGGCATGGGCGCAACCAGGATTTGCTTCAGGATAAGACAAAAGCAAGGAAATTCAATAAAAATAATTTTTTTTAAATGGTTTTCCTCGGGAAAAAATTATAATTAAACACTTGGTTAACTTATTTAGGCTCTAGACTGTGAAGAATTCTGGCTAAACTTTGACAAAATTTCTTCATTAAATTTATTTTTTGTTTCCAGATCCCTCTTCCCATGCACACTCATCATACAAAGGCCAACAAGCTCATTTTCTATAATTGTTTTTACCCTGGGCAAGTCACTGAAAGACCTTCATATAGTGCATGTTGCACAGAGCTGTAAAACTGAAAAGAATAACACCTTTTTTATGTAGGATCGTAATTTTATGGCTGGCTAGTACAACTAGGTTTCTTCATAGCTGGATCCAGGATTTTCAGGCCCCAGGTAAACGTTCTTAGGACTCTTCTCCCACTACCCAACAAAAATTTTTACTTTAATCTTTGTTTTTTGTTTTTGTTTTGTTAAAAGTAAGAACATTTTAATGCAAAAATATTCAAAATAATAGGTGCAGATTTTAAAACTTGCATTTGATTTCTATCCAGCTAGTTATCCAGGACGGCAGGCCCCCGGTCCCGTCCACTTTTGCCCCACTTAACCCCAACTCCCCACCCCTCCCCTCCCCACTAATACTGACACTAGGTTTCTTTAAATAGTGTAGTTAATTCAATTTCATTTAGTTGGACTTTCAACATTTTGTTCCAATGATCATACCCCGGTTCAGCTTAACCGAGGAAATCATTTAAATTTTAACAATTATAAAAAACTTTATTTTTATCAATAAATCCTTAAACCTCATATCAAGAATTATGTTAGGCTTCAATGTAAGGAGCAAGTATGCAGGAAATGGTATGTTTATATTGGAACTGACTTTGACCAATTTTTTACTCTGCCAAATACAACCAATGTTGGCCAAACAAATAGTATGTATTTCAATGGATGTGGTTACACAATGACCGACCTACTCGGACGATCTCTGCTGACTTCCATCACGGACCAAATATTTTTGTATTCTTCAGCCAAACGCACATGTCTCGCAACATTGCACCATCTGATTTGTTGTGACTGCATCGTTTGGACTAATAAGTGCTTTCACTAATTTTGTTTGCCTTTACTATTTGCTTTTGCTGCACTTATTTTTTGTGTTCTAAATTTTCACGGACTTAAGAGTTATTGATATCGTTGGTGCAAGAGAGAGAACCATTGTGGGATACGTCATAAAAATTGTATCATAACAGGGATATTAACAGAAAACTATGGAAGGAAATTGCCTATTAAGTAAAATTGACATAGGTACGTACTGTAATGACACAACAGGCCTTTCTTCTGAAAAATACATTTCCTGAAATTCAGAAGTATTTTCTAACGGCAATTGAATTCCTTCCAAAATATATACAAATTGGCTATAGTCAGAAAATCACTTCTCCAGAGCCACTGTTGGTTTATATATGCACAGTATTTTTGGGGTCACCTCTGCAAGAGGTGAGTGTATCATCCTGATTTCGAATTTCCTGATTTTTTTTCAGTGTGCTGTCCATCTGCATTCTGAAATCTGTTTCAAGACTCTCAGTGTTTGTCTTTCAACATAGGCACCTATACTGTATTTTCTGGAAATGTCTGTTATTCTTTTGTTTGGTTTGCACTTTGAAACAATTAACACTTTTCAACAGTAGAGCATTTACCAAAGCTTGCAGAAAATCAGAATTTGTGGCAGTTGATAGAAACTCTTCTGATTGCATTGTTGCAGTAATTACACAGTGTTTCAAGTGCCGTAATGCTTTTGGCATATTTTTTCTTTAATGTGGCAATTCCTGTCTTTATCCGTTTTGATCCTATTACATTGCATAAGTCATCTGCAAACAGCCTAATTTCTGATAGTAAACCATCATAACAATCAATCAAAGAATAATGAACAGCAATGGTTCCAATACACTACCCTGCAGCCTCTCATTTTTATTTCCACTTCTATTGATACTGCATTTCTTACCCTAACTTTTTGCTTTCTGCCTATTAAGAATACCTAGCAAATCACTTTTTCATCCAAACCAATAGTGCTTAAATGAGAGTGCCACAGGGTAATGTTTTGGGACCATCTACTCATTGTTCTAATTAAAGATTGTGTTGACGGTTTACTATCAGAAGCTAGGTTCATAAGAATGAAGTTTTTCTCGGCGTTAAGAATTTATGAAATGCTCTCGGGTAACTAGCCGAGTTAAGGAAGAGTCTTCACACAATATTTCGGCAAAATATCATGTGATGACACTTCCCAATCATGACTAATTACCTGGGAGCATTTCATAAAGAAGTTAGGTTGTTTGCAGATGATATAATGCAATATAGTAGCATCAAAACGGTAGAAGATTGTGAACAGCTGCACGTTGACCTCGACAGGATATCTAGCTGGGTAGGTCAACATGGGATGAAGATAAATGCAAAGAAGAGTCAGTTTATTAGATACACAGAAAAAAGCTAAAGGTTTATAAACTGAGAAATGTATTGCATGTTGAAGACTTGAAATGTAAATACCTTGGCATAACATTTGATAAAAAAACTCAATTGGGCAGGACATATTGGACAGGTAGTAGGAAAAGGCTTCAAAATACTTGTTGTAGAGAGTAATGAGGGGATATAGCAGAGAAGTAAGGAAATTAGGTTATGAAACTGTGGTCAGACTATTGCTTGTATATGGTAGTGTAGTAAAATGGATTTTCACTGCTAATCTCTTTATAAGGAGCATTTTGAGTGTATTTATCATACTCAGAAAAATTTAGTTTAAGAGATAATTCAATTTGTTGATGTCTTTCAACCATGAGGTCAAAGCGAGCAAACTGCCTCGCAAAACTGATCTTGCCCACATCAAATTTATGTCTTGCCCCGCCAGTGAATGTCATAGTCATTCTTTCATCTAGGAAAGGGGGCCTGGTGACAGTTTGTCTCCTTTCGTGAGTGTGCTTTACCTGCAAATCTTCTGTGGAACTGTTGTCCAATTGCTTTATCCAAATCGGGTACTGACATTGTAAGATAACTTTTGGAAGAATATGAATCTTTTATGAATTTAAAAAATTGTAATCAGCGGACTCATTTTGATACTTCCTTTCATGTTTGGCGTGTTGCAAGCATGTGGTGGCCGTTTGATTTGTATTATGGTACCAGCGGCTACCGGTCATGAATATTGTTCAAAGCTAAGACAATAGGCTGTTTAGTAAACCCTCCAAGCAGTTTCTGATGCCGTACAATGGGAAAATGAATGCCGAAAATTGGGTGTGTAGGGAAATTGTCACCAGAGTAAGCACTCGATCACAATTATATAAAGCAACGTGTTTCGCAAAGAATTGGTATTATTCATTTTGCCAGAGAGGTGATTCCTGGAGGAATTTTACTACTTCTTTTATTGCGGAAATTGTATTTCTTATCACTGCTATTTGGTTTTGATTTGTATTATGGTACCAGCGGCTACCGGTCATGAATATTGTTCAAAGCTAAGACAATAGGCTGTTTAGTAAACCCTCCAAGCAGTTTCTGATGCCGTACAATGGGAAAATGAATGCCGAAAATTGGGTGTGTAGGGAAATTGTCACCGGAGTAAGCACTCGATCGCAATTATATAAAGCAACGTGTTTCGCAAAGAATTGGTATTATTCATTTTGCCAGAGAGGCGATTTCTGGAGGAATTTTATTACTTCTTTTATTGCGGAAATTGTATTTCTTATCACTGCTATTTGGTTTTCCAAATAGTTGTAAGTTTAGTTTCTGTCTAGCATAGTAAAAATACGGCACTATCAGTATTTTTTTATTTTTTTTTTAACATTACTTTTCTGCCTAAACGGAACACCAATTTTAACCATGTCCAACGCATTTGTCTGGGTCAAGACCTGTGATTTCTAAGAAACTGATAACTGCAGTGGCTATAGAATTTGCGTCCATGATAGTAAATCCTATATAACCTAAAAAAAAATTCTCGAACCATCTTTCGCCCTTCAAAATATCTAACACCCATGGAAAGTTGCTCATTTCATGATGTTTTACTGTTCTCATCGGGCAAGAGTCAGTAGTGATGTCATCTAGGCACTTAAGCTATGAGAACTATCATAGAAGGAAATGTCAAAAAATTTGAACACTCCTTCCTGGGGTGATATTAATTTAGAGTATGGGTACATCATAGCCACAAAATATACGGTATTCGAAATACCTACATGCAAGTTATTATACAAGAAATTGTCAGGTATCTGTTAAATTTTGTAACTGCACAACAAAATTTTATTCTCAGGACCATGAGTTAGATTGGATAATATTGTATTTTATTTTTATAGTCAGTTTCTATGATAATGATGGAACAAATTGGGAAAGTTCATATCTAAATTATTTATTTTCGGCTTAAATATTAAAGTTACAAAATTTTTCATAATAACTAAAGTTAACGTTTACTTAAAGACCTAGCTATTTGTAACATTTTAGAGTGATTAAATTATTTTTATAGTCAAGGTCAAATTTCATGACGAACCTTTTTCTGACGTGCAATTTGATATCTGGTCAGCCTCACAGAGATTAACCATGTGAATGAGGAAAAGAATCCGTTCCCACGGTTTGTGAGAGAGCAGTAGCCAGGAATCTTTGAGAAGTGGGGAGCGCGAAGTGATATAGACGAGTACGTTCAGTTGGTCGGTCTCAGCCAGTTAGGAACAGTGCGAGCAATAACATGTAGCCTCAGTCTGTCAGGAACCGCGAACTTGATAAGATGTAGATTTCAGTCAGTTGGAACAGTGCGAGCGACAAGATGTAGCCCCAGTCGTCCAGGAACCGTATGTGTATTAACATGTAGCGCACCCGGCTAGTTAGTTTTTCATTTACAGAACTACTGTGCTATAGTGTGGGCGAGATGGAGGCATCAAAATAGTATTTTACCAAGTGTGGCCTCGGGATATCTTAAGTATCAGTCAGTTTCAAACCAAGTGTAACAATGGAAGGGCGTGACAAACTTTTACTTACTTACAAGTGATTATCAATGGTACTTTGAACTATGGGCTATGGTCTGGCTCGAACGGTTAATCGAATCTGCAAACTTTTCTTCTGTAACATTGTCTGATTGCCTGTTCGGTTACTGATTTTGTAAGATTTGAAAAATAGAGTGATTTTTATGACAAAGAACTTGTGAACATCATTGGACTTTTACCTTTCCATAACTTTTGGTTTAAATAAGCTATGTGGCAACCGAGTTATTATATTTAAGTCAGAACCGACGCACAGTCAGAGCTAAGATTCATGCCTTTGCCTCAACCCCAAGGCAAAGCTTTTCGTCTTACAAAATACGTATTATTACCTGTTAAAGTTCATTGTAGATATTAATCTATTTATGCTTTAGTAGTCGAGAAAAAAGGCTTTATTGTCTATCTGACAAGTAGAGAGGCGATAAAGGCACTTGAGATGTTCGGTAATGACTAGCACTGAATGATAATAGCACATACAGTGCACCAGGAACAGATTCTTTGTAGTAGTGCCTATGACGTTAATAATGTTATTTCATATGGTAGCCATGCTCTTAAGGCGGTGAGCCAATTTTGGTTCCAATCTGCAGGGGCAGTCAGCAGGGCAATCATATGGAGCTTCACTTGAAAGCTCACAATTTTGCTCCTAATTTTAATTTACATTGTGATCGCGTGACTGCTAGTTGGAAGAGCTTAACAATGGCTGCTTTTATGTCAAAGTAACAAAAAGTAGACATCATTTTAACAATAACCTGTACTACAGTTTGTACTGAGAGAAAAAGAAAATAATGGTGGAAGAAATGGATTTTATTTAAGAAAAAAGTTATCTTACATGTACATTTTGAGAAGCCTAAAGCCAAATTTTCTGAACATTTGCAGAAATACGCCTCTTATTGACCCCTTATATATATACCCTAAAAGCATGAAAGTATAAGCGCCAGAGAATGATTAGTCATTTCTTTACAATTTTGAGCAAGTATACAAACCTATGAAGGTATGAAATTTAGTTCACCGATTTCACCACAAATGCTTTCAGACATCATACCTGAAACATGTTGGGCTATCTACAAATGTCTGAAACACTTCATTAATGAAGAAAAAAAGACTGCAAGTGTTACTTCCTGGTCCAATTCCTTGTAAATTTCAAGCAAAACTTTAAATCCTTCTTTTGCGTTTTATGTAGTTTTTGTTGTGTTTGTCCCACAATTGGGGCAAATTCTTATAAATTTCAAAAATAATTGTCCGTGCCTCTTTCTCTTTAAACATTTTTAACTAATGGCATGAAACGCACTTGCTTGCTGCTCCAAGCCAACTGAGCCGAAATTGTCCCAATCATGCTACGCAAATCTCAATTTGCTTACTGCTTATCTACGTGCAATGTTAATTTAATTTAATTTAATTGCAATCGAGCACAGGCTCCGGTGGCAATTTCCCTACACCCCCATCTTCCCCCCATCCTGCACCCACCTACATTTGCCCTATACAAATTTTATCTTTAAATTCTTTTGGTAACTTAATCATCATTTCTCTTGGCAACTCATTCCAATCCCTGACACCCTTACCTAAAAAACAGAATTTTCCCACACCCTTGTGCCTGAAATTCCCCTCATCAAAGAAATCTAACTAAACACCTGCAATCTACATCAACAGGTAATACATATTTCTTGCATAAAACTAATCTTATTTCGAACGGTATTACTCGGCTATTATATGTTTAGTGGCTATAATGTAAACATATCCTTAAACGATATTGTACAAGGAAAATGTGAACAAAATGATAATTCTTTCTATGTTGATTCTCATAGGTAGCCTCCGTCGCCTTTAATGACATCTTCACATGGGGCGTCAATTTAATAATTATTACACAATTTTCTACATGATCTTTCAAAAGATCTTAAAAAGATATTAGTTTGTGTGTACAGATCTCTGGATGGAAATTTTGAATTATTCATACACAGATTAGAATCACTCTTAAACAATATTAGCATGCAAAATCTTGATTTAATAATATGTGGAGATTTCAGTGTGGACTATCTAAAAAGTAACAAAAATAGAGACTTGTTAACACAATTCATATCATTTACATCACATAGTAAATAATACAACAAGAGTCACAGCATTCAGTAAGACAGCCCTTGATAAAATTTTCATAAACAAAGATAAAGAAAGTTTCTTAGTTGAAGTATACATGGGGGAAAGAAATATATGGAGACGACGCAAGGTACCTTCACCACGCATTGAAGTGACGGCGGCTGGAGAGGAGTGGGGAGATGTGGCCGCCATATTACCTATCCATACAAACACGGGAAATGTGTACAAAAACCTCAAGGGGACTTAAGATAAACATGATGCCGCAATCTGATGATGGATTATTATGTAACTCGATGAGATAAATAAAAATGAAGAATAATATTTTTTGATACCCTGCTTAGTTTTCGAGATATTCTGTCTCAAAAGTGAGGTGTTTTTGGTTGAAATTCAGAAGAAAAAATTGGTCAAAGACAAATTTGATGATGGATTCTTATTTAAAAAGACGAGACAAATAAAGAATAAAAATTTTTGATATCTCGTCTAAATCTCGAGATATACTGACTCAAAAGTGAGGTGTCTTGAGTTGAAATGCAGAAGAAACATTTCACAAAAGTCAAATTTGATGATGGATTCTTATGTAACATGACAAAAAAAAAATTAAAAAAAACGAAAATAAAGAATAAAATTTTTCGTTATCTTTCTTAGTTTTCAGGATATACTGCCTCCAAATTGAGGGTATTGGGTTGGGATGTGGCCTGGGCCAAAAATTAAATCTGCCAAAGCCACAAAGGAATTTCTCATCAGATTGTGGTGCCACGGTAATCATAGAAATGCCCTCAAAAGATATTTAATTGTTAGTGGCCTACATAAATTCGCCAGCAACATCAGTAAATTTATCTTGTTAACATACATCGTAAGCTTAATTGGGAATAGCTGGAAGTAGTTTACATCGCAATACACATTTTGTCACTAACATGGTTCTCATGAAGTTACTAACAATAATAGATAAATTCTTTGTCCCTTATGCAACAACAAAACCATTCTGGTACAGATTGCATTTAGACCTAAACACAATCTCCACTAAATTGCCGCTACAGAATACAACTATGTAGACACACCCACACATGTGTTATTGAATCACAAACTGCATTTGGGGTAACAACATCGTTTGCTTCATTAAGATACCTAGATTGCATAGCATAATTTAACACATTTAATTTCATTATACACTGTCAGTATAAACGCAATGTGATGAAAGAAAGCACTGAATTGCAATGTAAAAATCACCCCTTTAAATCTCATTTTCAACATACGTTAAAAAGTAACGCTAGTCAATTATGTGAAAAACAGCAACGTATTTTCTACATTACACCAACAAAAATTTGAGAACAAAGTCATCCTATTGAGAGCTGTGACAAAATATTTAGAGACAGGCATGAAATTTGACAATACCTATTGCAAACTTCAATAACAATAATTACAATGCAACTAACTTATGAAATGATATTCCAGGTTCTTTCCTATCTGGCCTATTTGTGCAACCGTATGCAGCACAAGATGGCATTATAAAAAAACTTAGACACATTAGAAAATGAAATAATCACAGCATAAAATACAATGTGAACATAGCAATTGTTTGGATACGTAATATGGCCGCCGCCGCGCATGTGCAATATCAGCCAAGAGTTTAGAAGTGGCCTCGCAGAATAGGTGGTATTTCGTCTCCATATATTTCTTTCTTAAATGGAAGTATACAACCCAGGTTTCAGCGATCACTTGGCTCAGATGCTAACTATGTACTATGTAAAAGAAAAAGATTTACACAATGCCACAAATAAATAAAAACCAGATCATTTAGTGAAGAAAACATTGCAAACTACAGTTATTTATTAAGTAAGGAATCATGGGCAGATATTTTTCAATTAGAAGATTTAAATGAGAAATTCAATATGTTTAGTAAGCTATTAAAATATTATTTTGATATAGCATTTCCTCTAAAAATAAAAAAAACAGTGCATCTCATAACACCTGGATAACAGCAAGAATAAATAATTTATGTAAAAAAAGAGACTGCTTCACAAAATATACAAACAGAACCACACTACACCTGAATTTGAGGCCTACTATAAAAAATCCTCAGCTATATTAAACAAAGTTATAAAAGAAGCCAAAAATTTTCAAAATGTTAGATTTATTTATAAATCTACTAACAAAAGCAAAGCTATGTGGGATGTAATAAGAAAGGAAACAGGTAAAAATAAAAAATAAAATAGACCAAAATATTTTGTTAAAATGTAGTAATGATGTATTTAGTGACCCAACTGTGGTAACAAATCTTTTCAATGATTATTTTACTAGTATTCCTGAAGAACTATTTAAAAAATTTAAATATAACTAAAAAATAGAGGATAATAAGATAAGAACATGTGGTGGATCACTTTTATTGATAATGTTGAAGAGGAAGAAATTGCCATTTCCTTAAAAGAACTAAAGAATAAACTCTGTGCAGGAATTGATGGAATTCATGATGCAATCTTAAAGAAATTTGCTAGATACATAATTCAACCACTAACACATTTATGGAATAGTTCATTACAATCTGGTACTTTCCCAGAAATACTAAAGGTAGCAAAAGTTATTCCGATACATAAGAAGGGAGAAACAGATAAACTAGGTAACTATCAGCCTATTACCATCCCATCTGCTATCTTAAAAATTATAGAGAAAATTATGCATAAAAAGTTAATAAGCTTCATTAACAAGAATAATATATTATCTGATTCACAACGTGGATTTAGATCAGGGAAATCAACCCAAACAGCTATTTATGCTTGCATTAACAGTATATTAAAAGTAATTGATAAAAAAGAAAAAGTAATTGACATATTTCTTGATTTATCTAAAGCTTTTGTTGTGATAGATCACAAAATCCTCTTGTCTAAGCTTTATCATTATGGTATCAGAGGTATAGCATACAAATGGCTCAAGTCATACCTTGATGGAAGGAAACAGGTTGTCACCTTAAAATGTTAGGACACAGAAAGTGAAATAATCAGAGAGCATGTATCACACATTAGAAGTATTGAACACGGTATTCCACAGGGTTCGGTTCTTGGACCCCTCCTGTTTCTTTTGTATATCTATGACATTAATGAAAATGTTGAGTCACATGATAATATTCTCTTAGCAGATGACACCACACTTATAATGAAAGGTGAAACCGAAGAAGTTCTTCAGCAAAGTATTAATAAAACCACTAAACAGCTATCTGAATGGTCCAAATACAATCATTTAATAATAAATTGTAAAAAAAACATTGCAGTAAATTTCCATACTGCTCAAAACAGGAACCCTGCCAACCCAAATATTATTTTGAACAATCAGGCTTTAGAAAACAAATTAGACTCAACATTTCTAGGTTTATGGACTAAACCTGATCTTAAATGGAATAGACATGTTCAATATTTGAACTCTAAGTTAAATCAAATCTGTTATGCATTACGTATCTTAAAATTAACCACAAGTAAACAAACTTTGAAAAATGCACACTTTTCCCATTTTTACTCACAAATAAAGTATGGAATTATATTCTGGTGTTTATCATCAGATGCAGTAAGTACTTTCAAAATTCAGAAAAGAGCAATAAGAATAATTACAAATCACAAATCATGGGAATCTTGTAGACCCTTAATTAAATATTTGAATATTCTCCCACTACCAAGCAAAACATTATATTTTTTTAGAAATAATGTCATAGGTATAGATGGAGTTCTTAAAACAAATAACGAGGTACATGATCATTTCACAAGGAAACAATCATATTTGCATATTATGCATACAAAAACAAAATTGTATCAAAATGGAACATTTCACATAGGTATTAAGCTTTTCAATAAATTACCGCGTAATGTAAAAGCAACTTCAGAAAGGGGAATTTTTGAGAAATTGTTGATGTTATACCTTCAATATCACTCCTTTTACTCAATAGAAGAATATTTTAATCATATGGAATAATTTAATGTAAACAATGTAATGTAAATCATAATTGACATGTCTCATATCATTATGTATAAAGTACATGTATATGATTTAGAGGACAAATAAAATACTACTACTACTACTCAAAATATGGTACCAGCTTCATTTTCGAGATTAGTCGGCTGTCTGTGTGTACACATGTGACGCCGCCTGGGGCTTCACCTTCTGCACGTTTAAGGCTGCTGTAGGCCGAAATATTGCACTTCTCTTGTGTTTGTTTTTTGTTCGTCGTCCCAGCCGCCTTCATCTGTGGTAAGTGCTGGGTCATATTTCCCTATCCTTCCTTAATATTATATATATATATATATTGGTTTCGCCATTATACATTTGTAAATATGTAGGGTATACAGTTTACACAATTTGCGATTACATTTATAAATATATATAGATGTGTGTTGTATAAAACGTACTCTCACTATCAGTCTTCAAGAATGACTTCATGTTCGTTGAACAACATAGTCAAAATTATTAACACTATGACTTTCTTGATACCTTCTATTTATCTGTGCCGGCCTGTTGGGCATAATTCCGACAAAACATTTTTCTGCCCTGGCTGCTAATTTGTGGCACTGAGATGACGTAAGCGTGGGTGTAAGTTTGTGAATGTCTTTGAAGCGTGTAAAACTCATCACCTAAAATATCTTGAGCATTAATCGGTTGAAATAACTTGTAATAAATGCAAAATGCGTGTATTTCTTGATATACGCAGTCTAGGAACTTAATCCACCAGCCAGCTATATTTGAATTTCGTTTTTAATACGAGTACAGCATACTTAGCAAAGTGATAATTTGGATGACCAGCAATTATAAAAAAGTTCAATTTTTTTGAAGCTAGGTCACATTAAATGAATGTCTGAGCTAGTGAACCACATCATTATGTACAGCATCAGACCTAGATAGAACGATATGATGCGATTCAACTTTGCGTGCGGTCGATTAATCGAATCTAAAGCGCAGTGCAACAGTTCAAAAAGCAAATTACATGCCATAATTGGTTGTTTCTGTTTTCATATATTATTCGCTTGACTGCATGAGGAATGGAGCCAGGGTGGGATAAGCGCACCACCCAGCCTCTCACTGGGTATGCCCATGGTATAAGGAATATGGTGATGAGACACCCCGCAACCCCAAGGGGGGTGCGGCATGCTAGGTGCAGACGTAACCCTAGCTCAGTCCTTTACTGCCTCTGCGAACTGAAAACCTTTAGTTTAACATAAATTACTCAGAGAGTTTCTACTGAGACGTCATTGTTAGTGAGAAGTTGCAACTCTGGAATCGTAAAATATTGTCAGATACCCTGTGATTTTTTAATGTAGTACTTTAAGAGCAAGCTTCGGAAATAAAGAAATGATGTTGCCGGCAAATATTATTTTAATTGAGAAATCAAGGCTTGGGTGGTATTAAAAAGTTATTCCAGCATATCACAGCAAATGCTGCAATTCTATTCACCTCTTTCAGAGACTTATTTGTGAGAAAGATAGCTTCCAGCTCTTGTTACAATAAAAACAAACTACCTAAGCAAACTCAATATTCCCAAAGAAAAATGCTGTGCTTTTTCTAATACTCAGTAAATAATGGGGAATCTTGTAAAAATAATTGCAAGTTATTCATCCTTCTCACTGATTTATTTTGTCTTTGTTACTTCTTTCCAGTTAATTTAAAGTGTGTAGTTTTTTTAAACTTTTTTCACAAAATTTAATATTTGTAACTTTATTAGCAAAAGAAGTTAATACATTCAATTTCATACTTGCTTTCTACCTTTCTGATAGAAAATTTGTGTGTGTGTGGGGGGGGGGGGGGTAATTTTCTTTTGATGAAAGGGGGACATGGTAAAAAAAACTTTGAGAACCCTAGTATAAAGCAGAAATTGGCAATGAGTCCTAGATGGATAGTGAGAAAAATTTGAAGTGGAAGGCATGAGGTGAACATGCCAACAAACTAACATCTGATTTCAAATGTAAATGAGTAAAAAAAAAAAAAAAAAAATCATTTGTAGGTCGAGTTTGGGACTGGAATAAATAACTAATGGAAATACTGAACAATTTACCTGAATTAACGGAAAAAAAAAAATTAGATAAAGATTCATGACATGTCAAAGTAAGTGAACAAGAAAATTGCAGCAGGGATTTTATAGCAATAATAATAAGCCAGTGTGTTGTGCATGTTAAGGTGCCACACTCTCAATTGGGGAGGAACAATGTGTAATGTCTGTCCTGATTGTGGTTTGAAGCATTTTTTCATAGCAAACTGGGCTAATGCTGGGACATCCATAATCTCCGCTCCATAAACTACATGTTTCACAAACAAAAATATACATTTCTTTTTTTTTTTGCTGTCATCAATCTATCAACCAGCTAGATGTAATCCTCTATCCCTTCCTATCTTGTGCTAACCTTTTCATCTCAACATACTGCTTACAACCTACGTCCTCAATTATCTGCTTCCAGGGCCGGCATTAAGGAGGGATAAGCGGGTCAAATGTACCTGGGCCTGCATGGCTGATGGGGGGCCCCGATTGCCGGCTGTAGGGGCCCCCCACTCGACAAGATATAGAGCTAAAAACAAAAAAAAGGTCACCCATTTGGTGAGGGAGGACCTTAACCGATGAACTGGCCAAGGGCCCGCTACTGGTTATTTGACTGATAAGAATGCTTACCCCGAGCCCCAATCCTAGCGCCGGCCCTGTCTGCTTCATATATTCTAATCTCTGTCTTCCTCTGCTGTTCTTACATTAGACGGTTCCCTCCACTAACAAGTTAACTAATCCTCCACGTCTCAAAATATGACCTACCATCCTGTGTCTTCTTTCTTTAAGACTCTTCCACAAACTTCTTTCCTCACCTATCATTTCCAAAAGTCATTCATTTGATACTTTATTCGTCCACCTAATTTTCATCATCCTTCTATAGCAATACATTTCAAATTCTTCAATTTTCCTTCTTTCTGGTATTCCTAAAGTCCATGCTTTGTTCCCATAAAGTGCCGTACTCCACACATAGTTTAAAAAATTTCTTTCAGAGTCCTAGATTAATATTTGAAAAAGAAAAAAATATTTTTTTTTTTCATGAACGTTCTTTTTTCCAGAGCTATTCTGCATTTAACATCATTCTTGCTATAGCCATCATTTGTAATTTTACATCCTAAGAAGCAAAATTCACTAACTTCTCCTAACGCTTCAGTTCCTATTTTTATATTTAATATACTATAATTGGTATCATTTCTGCTATGTTTCATCACTTTTGTCTTGCTCTGGTTTATATTTAGTCCAAAATTTCCTTCAGTATTTTGTTCATGCCATTCAGTAACTTCTCAATATCTCAGCCTGTTCTGCTAATAAAACAATGTCATCAGCAAATTGTAGCAAACTGATTTTTTTCTCCTTGAACACTTATGCCACATTCAAATCTTTATTCCACTTCCTTTATTGCTTCTACCATATACGAGTTGAATATTGATGGGGATAGACCTTAACCTTGTCTCTCTTCCTTTTTAACTGGATCATCTCTCTCATTTTTTTACCATAGCAACTTGATTCTTATAAAGATAATAAGCTATTCTTCTATCTCAGTATTTTAGACCAAATTTCTATAAAATATTGAATATCTCGTCCCACCTAACATTATCAAAACCTTTTTCAAAATAACAAACACCATAAAAGTATCTTTGTTTTTCTTGATCCACCATTCAAGTATTAATCTTAATACCAGAGTTGCTTCTCTCTTACTGCGGTTTTTCCTAAACCCAAAGTGATCTTCCCTTCTACTACACTCTCCCTTCTCCTGTACATTATTCTGGTCAGTAATTTTTGAAGAGTGTCATATTAGACTTATAGTGCAATAATTATTGCATCTGTCAGCTTGTGCTTTCTTCGGAAGTGTGAAGATGTCATTTTTATTAAAATCAGTTGGGATCTCTCCTGTTTCATTACTTTATGATATAAATTTGGATAATCTTTGGATTCATTCTCCTCTTGGGATTTCAAAAGCTCTGCAGGTATCTCATCAATTCCAACTGCCTTGTTTGATTTCAAATCACACATTTCAATACACATATTACATGAATCACAGACAGATGGTAACACTTAAGCTCCCACCATTGCTTTAGAACCTCACAATACCTGTTTCTAACTATCCAGTAGAAACATTGGACAAGTTCTTAATTTCATTTTTATGTACCCCAAGATGGTCTTTAGTGTGGTTTTTCTTGGACATTTTTGTTTTTCCTTAAATGTGAGGTCCAGCATTCAGTACACTGTGTTCTGTTAAATGGTTTGATACTAGTTTATTCAAGTGATGTATCTCTTTTCTTTAATGATGTCATAGATTCTCTATTGATCTTAGATGTTTGTGTTTTCATGTTTGAAATGTCTCCTAAAACTGGGAATGCCCAATGAAATGTACAGTTACCATTTCATCAGTAGTTACTCAAGAATTCAGTGATGGCATGTTAACGCAGCAAACCACCGCTATTAGCGATTTTGTATTAACTGAATGTGTGAGAAGCTAAATGTATCACAGTAATCCAACAAAATCTTTGGCACGAGTTTAGTTTTTAAATATTCATGGTAGATTGCTGCTCATTTTTAAATTAATTTAGTATTAATGATTGTGTACTGCTGACAAAGTAGCCAGCATGTGCTCCATCACAATTAAATTAAGATATTTCAGCATCCCGTAAATATCAGTCCACAAAACCAATCTCCTTATCCAGTAACACAATCTCTTGGCCATTTATTTATTTTGCTAAAAAGCTAGGTTAAGGACTGAGGTATAAACCCCCAGGGAGTTATTCCATCATAGGCATTTCCCATTTCATTTACCAAACGACCTACAACAACTTTTCTACTTAAATGAATATGTATTGTAAAGGAGTAAACCAATACCAGGGTTGAAGTATTGGTTCAATCACCTTAACTAACCTCCAACTTGCTTTCAGTACCGTCAAAATAATCACTGATCAAATGGTTAAACCATGTATGAGCCTGGATGAATCATCTGTAAGAAATTACGGCTGCCTCTTCCCTAATTATCTTCAGGAAAGGAAAGGTTAATATGCAATAATAAGACAGATGCACTGTTTAAATAAAACTTTTCAATATATTTTTCAAAGTCACATTAAAAGTCACAATCACAGTTGAAATTGGCTATCGAACAAATCATTTCCTAAACTGCAAGTAATGAAGAGGAATAAAACCGACCGACCCCTGTTAAAACAAATTTCAAAGTCACATTTTAAAATGTATAAGTCACACATTCCGAAAATTCATGATGTCTGCTGAAACAGTATGGTGGCACGCAATACTTTTGGACGGTACCCGGCATGCCCCGGACAGCAAAGTATGGCTCCATGCAGCAGGTAGACAGCTTCCAAGACTTTCAATCCAATGTGTCGTCCTCGTCAACGCGAGTCCTTATATAGCCCTGGACCTAAAACACCTGTAGCTTCCCCCTTCTTAACATAGTTCGGAAAAATTCTGTAACCTCAAGTGCTCAAAATTTTACAGTGTATTGTTTGTGATCTGTTAACTGATTTAGTTTATGATGGCTATCCCTCTAAAGTTACTCAGTTTGCTGTAAATAATTCAAATGTGTTCTGTGCAGCAATACCGTTTTTTGTCAGCAGTGGGACTTTCCCGAGCTGGCCATCCGGTTTGACATTTTGTATGATTTCTCAAATTCAGATTTTAAAACCTACGTCACAGTGTTCTATGGTCCCTCCGGTTTACAGAATTGTTTATATTTTTTCGGTACGTGGTGTATTTTAAAAGTTATCAATCTTACAAAAATTGAAGTGGAGAGACCAAAAGCCGCTATTGAGCCAATTTATTATTTTATTAGAATTACTATTAAAAAGAATGTTTATTTTGAGAAATAATCTGCGGCACAGCCTCCAGCTTTATTAATTCCACATTCTGAAAGTGATTTCCTTTACTGACGAGTGTAAAATCGTCCACAATTTTGATCTGTAGTTACCGGTATTTTTTTCTACTGCGTAATTTCGTTTAAAAATGATTTAGTGCTTGTTCAACTGGGTGGAATGCTTTGAAACTTTTATATGTTGTGCAGTGTTCTTTATTATTACATAAAAATTGTTTGTTGGCTCCGAAAATAACTGAAAACATGTTGTTATGTGGTGTCAAAAATGCGAGTGTGTTTAATGACGGTTTAAAATCGTGTTTTCTTTATTTATTCTGCCTGAAAATATTGATTTATAGTAAATTTTACTTTATCCCAGTTCGTTATTATTATAAACAATTTTTATTGCATCAAAAAGTGTTGAAAAATGTTATGGTCTCGTAACAAAAATCAAGTGTTTACACGCTGAACTATTGAGGATTGCAATGATTTAGGTAAGTTTAAAAGTTGTTTTCTATTATTAACTGTCTATTAAAGCTGTTATTACATATTGAAAAGTTTCTAGATTTCAAATCACCCTATATTCGGATATGAGCCGCAGTATCGGCATCTATAGGATTCCCGTCCCCCCTATCCTGTAGTGACGAGGTGAAGAAATTAACAGATTCTGAGGTGCTTACAGCATCATTTATAAACCAGCCAGAATTCTTTTGGAGAAAATCTTTACCATTTTCTTGGGTATGACAGTTCACACTACAACAATAAATAAAACTACTGTTTCAGTTTATAGGTTATCAGAGTTCCTTCTGTTAGCAGCAGTTCTATTAAACAAGCACAGGAAACTGTCTGCAAATTATTGGAACCAGACACCAGTGCCTGATCTGGGGTGGTGGTGAGGGTGAACTTGAGCACTAGTCAAAGTGATTTTTTTTATTTATTTTTTTAGCCTTGCTACTTCTCTAGGCAAAGACAATGGGGGTGGAAAAATAATGTTAGGGGGCGACCATTAATTACATGAGGTGCTTTTCTTAAATTTGGATCCCCTCTCCTACTCACCCTTGGTGAGATCTGGTGGGACCCCTTCCCCCAACATGAGATTGACCTCATTATTTTGAAGGCCTTTATTTAGCTCTTCTGTTCTTTGAAGAGTGGCAATCTGAAATAAATAGGTGACGTGATATTTTTATAAACACCTTACCCCCCTCTCTTGAAATGAGATTTAGTGAGATTTTACCCCTTATTTTGAGCTTATGTAATTAATGGATGCCCCAATATGATGGTTGAAGAGATGGAAATCTCAAAGTTTATGCCCTGGCTTGGAACATTCATAGATCCACCACTGCCTGACACCCATCATTTTTCTATCTAAGATTGTCAACATTCCATTTTTATCGTCCCTTAATAGTTTATGTCCTGATTAACAACTTTTTTTTTATCTTTACTGCTCTCTTCCTCTGCTAAGCAGAACCCACAACATATAGCAGTTGATTTTATTTTTTTGGTTTCACAATTTTTCCTTAAAAAAGTATAGTTCAGAAATTATTACCTTCAGGTATATGAATTTGTTTCTCCACTACTCTTCTGTACTCTTACATCATTGTTCCCAACTGGAATATTCCTAACCACTCATTTAGTGAACCCAATGCAGTGAGTTGTTAGTTAATTCAATCTCATTCTTGGCCAATATGTATCATAGACATTAGAAAATTTAATTTATCTGTGTTTACATAACACGCTTAACTATCAACAAAGTACTTCCAGAATGGTTACCATCCATTTCCTTAATTTAAAATCCACTTGATTATTGAATATGCAGGAAAGCGATTCATCAAACAAAAATTGTGAAAATGAAAACATTAATGTGTTCAAACCAAATGAAATTGGGCACATGTGCAAACCTGTCCATGAGCTTCAATATATTGCAAAGCCCAAAATATTTTTGTTGTTTTTTCTTTCCCTTTCCCTTTCCTTCAACTTTGGTAGGTGATGAGTACATCTTTCTTTTCGTATTAAATGAAAGCTATTTATTACACTATGAAACAAGAAATTTGAAATATGAAAACTGAAAGGAACTGTTTTTATGTAACTGAAATCATTACTGGCCAGAGAAGAGTAAACCAGTTTTCTCTGACTTATGCAGAGAAACCAGCCAAAAAAACTGCACCATACAAACTGGAATGGTTATCAGTAAATATACTAAATCTTGAAACAATGTATAGGAGGAAACAAAACAAATAATTCATTGTAGCTGAAGAGAATTGTGTGGTAGCTTATACTACGATTATAGGATGGAGAAGGAATTGCATGTTAAAGATCTTTTGGCATAACATTTGATTGTAAACTCAATTTGGCAGTATGTATTGTTCAGATGGAGTGGAGAGGTTTCAAAATTTTTCATCCAATGAGGGGATGTGCCACGGATGTGAGGGATATGGGTTACCAAAATGTGGCCAGACCAATGCTTCAGTATAGTCATGTAGGGATCCAAACCTAGTGTATCAAATTCAAGAGCTGGTGGGGTGCAAAGGTGGACAGCTACATTAGTTTATGGAAATTACTTGAAACATAATGAGTAAATTATATATTAAAGGAGCTGGGCTGGGAGTCACTGGAAGACAGGGTACAGGTGAAGAGAGTATTTAGGGTGTACCAGGTGTATACTGATGATGATATAAAGGATATTGATAGAAGAATTAGTACTAGTGGAAAAGAAGAGATGACCGTAAACACAAGCTGACATTTGATTTCAGACATAGGAGAGTGGGAAAATTTTCTTCTGTAGGTAAGGGAGTCAGAATAAACTAACAAGAGAAATACTGAACAATTTATCAAAAACACTGAAAGAGATTACAGTTAAAATCTGTAAAAGGCATGTGTAAGGGAGTGTGCATAAAATGAGATACAGAACACACAACAGCATGTAAATATTTATCTCTGCCATTTAATAATCCCCATATGTAATTTACGATAGTCTGTCAAGAAAAAACAGTACAAAATGTTTTCTGGAATCAATAGGGAAAAAGGCTACATGCTACATGAGGTGGGAGGAGGGGGGTAGAGACAAAAGCCACATCGAGCTACGTGGAAGGAAAAGGGGGGGGGGTGTTCACTGGAGGTTAAAATGGAGCTATGTGGTTTATGGATGCTCCCTAAGTATTTTGTGAAATTGTACTGAAAGAATTTAAGATATAAAAAAGTCATGGAACTGAAAAGTAGATGCGTAGGAAAATTGACACAGGGGTGCTATTATATGCAGGTTCACACATGCCACTTAATGTGTTGGTATATAGAAAAGTCAAGAAATGAATAAGAGAATGACATGCTTTCTGCTATCCATAATTTGTGTTCAAGTTGCAAAAGATGCTCGAGATGTAACCGTGAGCAATAAAATGTGCTTGATAGCATCAGAACAAGAGTCATGTATATTTTGGAAATACCAGCGTGTAGTTGATCTTTCCAGCAGATGTTAACTACAATGTCTTCTCAATTAGTTTGGGTGAAGTACATAGGTCTTTTAAACTAACAACAGAAGATGTTATCCAGGCTTTTTTATTTCAGTAATCATATGGGCCAGTCAGGAAATCTTGTTGCAAAACAAAACTACAACTGCAAAGAAAATAGTATTTTCAGCCCTGCATTTGCTAGGCCCTATATGATTCTAATATTTTGTTTTTGCACTCTACCTCCCCTATAATTTTATATTCATTTCTGGAACATCCTGGACAAATGACAAGATACAACAAATATTATAATGTATGAAATGCAGCTTGCAGTTAGTGACTTCTTTCAAACCAGTCAAAAGCTGAGTTTACTTACAAGTATTATTTATTTATTAATATATAGTTGGCTACACACATAAACATATAAACAGGTGACTGCATTAACAATGATTTTTATTTGATTCAGTGATGAAAAAAAAAAAAAAGATAAATTACTGAACCAATTGCATTGCAGACTACAGGTTTTTGGAAGAATGTTTCCAAGAAGTTTTCATTTCATGATCAAAGAAATGTGTGCAACACAATAAAACTGTTTATCTTTTATGAATCAGTTTCATATCTTAAACAAAAATATGTTTCTCAAATTATACAAAAATAATATTCATATTTATAATTCAAAGTTCAAATAGTATCCAGTATTTTCTACATTATGCTAATCGAAAAGATGAATGTTTAAAATAATATAAAACAATGTTAGCAGACATCTCAAATACGAAGTTTGTTCTAGTTTTTTAATGGATAAGGTGGGTTCCATTAAAGACAACAATACCACAAATGTATTCTTGCACATGCAGTATAATGATTGAATTTCAAGCAGCTGTGGTTGTGGTTAGGCTATAATACACCCTGGGCTAAAATAACAACTGAACTTCTGTGGTACAGGATGAGGTATATAAGAAATTTAGTATTTATAACAATTTACATTGTTCTGATGAGTATCAAGTTCCTGACGTCAACACACCATGCCGATGGATGCGCAGCCTGAATCAGAATTATTAATGGCATCCTGCAATAAATGATGTAAGAGAATGTTGGAAATAATTTCTAGTTACTTTCATGAATATGATGTTGCCAGTGATATTTCACAGTATGGAAGTAATTCCTTCCGTATCACAATGTGTAGGCCTAATAATGCTGCTGCTTAGGTTTTTGTTTTATTACAGCGTTGTGGGCCATACAATAGTTTTCACGGAGCATTTAGGCCTAACTTTTCAACTCGAAACTGCATTCTACATTACTCAAATCTAGCAATTGTTATTGTACATTAGTTTTTGCGGTGCCATAAGACAATTTTTGCGTATATTGGATAACTTTTCAATATTTCCAGATAAATAAAATTTTAAAAGTTATAATAATAGTATAAAAATAAACGTATCTTAGCAATTTTTCTTTGTTTATGTTTACTGCGTTACAAAAGAAGATTCTCAAACTTTTGCATAGGCTTTAAAGATTCAGTTGGCGATATGGTGCACAATATTCCGGTCCCTTATGAGAAGTAGTAAAATTAGATATTTGAAGTCTTGGTCAATTTACTATTTGGGAATAATATTCTAATGCTTTTTTGAACAAATTTCTCGTCAATTCCTGTCTCAGGTACCTGCAAGCAAATTACACCTAGTTTAGAAACGGCTTTTACGTTTCGAATATCATCATCTAGGAACAGCATGTCCCTAAATGAGATTTCAGATTTCTTAAACAAATTTTTGAAATGTTTAGTTTTTGAGGCAGGATACACTTCTCTGTACGAAAAAAATTTATTCAGATCAAATAAGTGCAAAAGTTGATAAGCACCAGAAATGTTTTCTATCCTAGAAGCAACAGCCAATTTGAAATTTTGTGAAGCAAGTTTCTCCAGCAGACAATGAACATCTTGATAAACATTCAGCGTTTTACCACTGGAATCAACAACTTCGTTATTTTTGCGCATGAAAGGCCATATAACGTTTTTATCCACTCTGAACGACCATAACGTCTGGTCTAAGTCAAAAACAATCATTAAAGGCTTCTTCATCCTGCACTATCTGCTTGAAATTTCAACAAAAACCTGATCCTTTTCAAGAGGCTCCACATTCCTGACGCAAACAGCCGCTGTCGACACTTGACAGCTGGGCAAGCAGCGATAAGATAATCTGAAGTGGATCTGCACATACTGCGCATGCGCTTGATTGGCAATAGCGCCTGTTTGAAATGCATTTAAAAGTTTAGTGGAACCGGACGGTTCGTTTGAAACATACCGTAATTTTTGAATTACTAGTTGAAGAAACATTCCTCATAACAGTATGCATTCAACGAAGCAGAAATTCACGTGGACAATTGATCAATAATATTGAGGTAAAGTTTAGACTGCGATACAGTGAATGTGTTATATAGCGTTATTAAGGGGCATGTACACGAACATCTTTTTAACATTCTGGCATTTATTACGCAATAGCTGCCCGGCAACATATCCGACAATACATACTCAATATATGACCCAGCAATGTGTGGCTCCACTATTGCCGGGCACTTGATGCGCTTTATTATTGCTCAACATTTTCAGTTTACACGCATTGTGTGCTCGGCAATCAGCATCATGGCAGTGACGAAGTATGGTAATTGTGACTGCTGCATATGTTATCTTGCAAAACGAAAGAAGAAAGAAAAGGGAGTGGATGCGTCCTAATCTAAGTAAGCGAGATGTGATCAGTGGCGTAGCTAGCGTGGGTGACACCCGGGGCGGATATCGATGGTGTCACCCTCGAAAATTAAAATTCAAAATTAAGTAAAATATAATATCTTGTAAGTGTAAAATATCATATTAATAAAATATAATTAAATAAACATTTATTGTTATTAAAAATTATAGTTAATAAAATTGTAATATTAACTTCATTTAAAAAACACAATAAACTAAAAACAATCTTCTCTTTTTAGCTTTAACAGCTGCAAACTCGTAAATCACATCTTCAAAATTATCAATTTTAGTTACTTCATGTTCAATAGTCAATATGGCAAGATTTTAGCCACGTGTTGCTCACCGGTGATCGAAAGTGGCTTTAGAGAGGCCTCTGAAAATCGGGTCGCAGTCCGACACTCGGCCGTCATTGGATTGGTTTATGTTTTGACGGTGCGGATCTGTATCGGCCTGCTAGATGTGGAGAAGCGCATCGAGAGAGTTCGGAAATTTACCTTCCCTTACGACTAAATGTTGTTTTCATGTTATTATTTGCCTTAAAAAAAGTATTTTTTTTTCATCCATGTTCATCAGATGTTCTTAAAATGTAGGAAGAGTCCTAGCATCTTCGCATTAAAAAAAAATCAGAGCTTTGCTAGAGTTGAAGACCAATTTTACGACCCACAAAAATTGCAGCTGAAATTCGCATTTGTAACCGAACCTCCCACACCCGAATAGCACGCCGTAACCAGACGCAAGACTCAGAGGCGGCCTTAGGGGGTGGCGAGCAGGGCAATCGCCCAGGGCCTCGCTCTTTCAGGAGCCTCGCGCAACAACCCTACTAGAAAAATTTCCGAATTACCTCCATATGCTTCTCCACACCCACCAGCCTGACACCGGACCTCACCGTCAAAAACTAAACCAAACTAATGACGGCCGGATGTCGGCCAAGTGTCGGACGACATATAGTGTCCTTTGAAGGAATTCATCCGAGTGAGCGCCAATAATAAGAGAATATATAGGAACGAAGTCTTTCTCGGCGTTGAGAATGGATGTAGTCTTCTCGGGAGACTAGCCGAGTAAGTAAGATGTTTCCACACGATATTTCGGCGATCTCAGACTCCGTCGCCATCTTCTTCACCAGAAGATGGCGACGGAGTCTGAGATCGCCGAAATATCGTGTGGAAACATCTTACTTACTCGGCTAGTCTCCCGAGAACTACATCCAATAAGAGAATAGTGTCGTTGCGGTGACTGTGCGGACCAGTATTAGTCTAGTTAGGCCGAACCTGTATACTTTACAAAATCGTTTGTACGGCATATATTTTTCAGTAGGTAAATAAACATTAAATGATATTAAGTTTTAGTGAATCTTACGTTATTAACAGTAATTACAGTAAAGATTGAGTTGTTAAAAAAACTGCGTAAAACTATTTGTAAATTATTTCTAATTTAGTTTTATGAGCAAAACAAGATTTATGAAATGAGTTCGCGTGATCCTGATGCCAGTAAAAAATTTGAATCGGGTAGTTCAAAAAGTAAACGAGCTATTAAAAGAAAGCTTGTGCTTAATTAAAGATTTTGGTCTTAGGAAAAGCAGGAAACATTATTTTTAAATCCCTGCATATATATTTCAAGGTTTTTACATACCTTAGTTTATCATCATTAATGGTTTGTCGTTTTTATGTTTTGTTGAATTTCATAAATCTTCAAATATAATATCTTAGATTCAAAATTTATATATCCGAATTGTTTGCATTTCTCGTCAGTCATATGAAATACCGAACTACCTACTTTCAGTTCACCTACTTTGCACAAAAGATAAGGGCCTCGCGAAAATCTTCCTCCCTGAGCCTCGCAACGGTTAAGGCCGCCGCTGGCAAGACTAATCTAGAAGTACCGAAAAATATGTATTCAAACACATAAAAGTGGATTCGTGTCTTTTGATTGCGATTTGCGTGCGATTTGAAAACTGTAGGTCCTGGTTCAAATCCCGGTCTCGACTGTAATTTTTGCGGGCCTTAAAACTGACTTTTACCATTTTATCTTTTAATGCGAAGGACGCTCGGTGGTTTGAATTTCACTTTAATCTGTAGGTCTTCTTTTCAAGTTAGGTGACTACGATATAGGTGCACTGTGAGTTTCCAAATAAGAAACTCTGTGGCTAGAACATTGAGATAACATGAAATTATTATTTTTACTATACACAATCTTTACGACTTATATTTAAATTAAGATATGTTATAATCTCGTTCTTCACTAACAAAAAGTATTGAGTGAATCGAAAAGAACCTCAGACAAAACAAACACGTCAAGTGCAAGTGATTGACATTTCATTGAAATTGCGTTGATACTGTTAATACTGCGCTGGGATACTATTTTTGTACATAAAATATCAACCAGTTAGGTGATTACGTGAGTCAGATAAAAAAGTATTTTAATGTACATTCGTACCAAAACTGTGCAAAATAAAGTACTGTACTCTATTATAAAGTAGGGTGTCAAACCTACCTGTCATTCCCAACATTGATTCCCTGAAACAATCATTTGTAAACGTTAAAGGAGACTAAAGACCGGGTAGGAACACGGGCGGGCTATGGAAAAGTTTGGACGCGAGGGGGCGAGCCGTCACTCGGCCGGCTGTCGTTGCGGTTACGGTACAGGCCAGTATTGGCAAAGTGCAGTTCGACCTTTACACTTAGCAACTGATGCACAAACTGGTGCAAATTAAAATCCCAGCACCCAGACGGTGTTGTGATAAACGAATGAAATTTGACCCCAAATATGCCCGCATAAAGAGTTTAAATGATTTAACATTAAAAGTTTTACATGTAATAATGTGAGAATTACGGTGCTATATATTATGTAAATTGTGTCACATGACACGTGTTTGCCCACAAGTTTTTGTTGTATAATTATGCCAAGGCGAAGAGTGACAACTCTCTACACCCAAATGTCTAACAGTGAGAGAGGTCGGAGAATTGACGCGTTTTGAAAGGGTGCATCATATCGTGAAATCTCAAGAACGATTTGCCGCAGTGCAATGTCAGTATACAGACCTGTTACACAGTGATGAAAAAAAGCTCTAATACTCCTAGAGCAGGCACAGGTCCATACAGAAGGATAACAGCACGCGAAGACTGCCAAATGGTGTGGGTGGCTGTTGCTGGCAGATGGTTGACTGCAGGCCAGATCCAAGTAGTGGTTACACATAGTCATACCCCGCCTCCGCCCCTCCCCGGATGATTGTAAACTAATTGCTTGAAGCTGGGTTACACTCTCTGGCCCCTGTGCATTGTGTCCCATTAATCTAATTTCATTGCCATCATCATCTATCCTGGTATAATGCGAAACACAAATGGACATGTGAATGGCGTACATTTGTGTTTAGAGACGAGTCTCGATTCTGTCTGTGGCAAAGTGATAATCGACGACATGTTTGCAGGCGTAGTGGAGGAACGGCTATCTGCTGTGATTTCAGAACCTCACGCAAGTGCCGCCACCGGTGTCATGTTTTGGTGGCAATCAATTTCGATAGCATGACTGGGTCGGCTGTTGTTGAAGGCAATGACAGCCCATCACTATGTGGAGGGGGTACTGCATCTTATTGTCATACCCTACATGTTCAACATCCGAATCGTATTTTCCAACAAGACAGTGCCCGTCCTCATATTGCGGCCATCGTCACACAAGCCTTGCAAGGAGTTTCGATCACAATATGGACAGCACGGTTCCCAGATTTGTCCCAAATAGAGCATTTCTAGGATACCAGAAGTAGACACAGTAGATCACATGGTCACCCAGCACAAACTGTGCAACAACTGACTGCAAAAGACATGCAGGCGTAGTGAGACATCCGAACACTTGTTGTGTCAATGCCGGCAAGGATCCACGAATGTATTGGTGCTTAAGTTGGGCGCATTTCTCACTAACAGCTGTAAAAGGTAATAACTTAGCCTGATCCATTTCCATTTGTTATTATTTATTTTAGGTATGGCCCTGGAAATATTTTCAAAGTTCCCTAAAATTCTACCATTCATGTATGCGTGTTGTGATTTTAATTTCCGCCAGTGTAACTATAGGGCGACCATAAGATTTCGCTATAAATTTAAAAAAGTCGAAAGCTACCCATTTGTTATTGAAATGTTAACATAGGCTGTATTTAAATGACTTCACAACCTCGGTATTTGGAGGACCATGGGATATTGAGAGGAAAGTTAACAGAAGTGGATTATTCAAGTAGAAGCAATTCCAGACCCAGATGGGGTCCCATTAGAGCAAACCCAGGATCCGGGTCCCACTAGTTGTGAGACCCTGGGGGATACTGTATAGTCAGAGAAGCAACTCTACATTAAGTTCCTTCATAAAAATAGAGGAATAAATAAAATATAAAATCAAATAAAAAAAACAACGGTCAGGTAATAAAAGAACATGCCTTTGAGATATCTGCCGCCTTTACATTAAGTACTTAATAAGTGAAGTATTTTACTACCCGTCTAAGAAATAAGTATCTACATACTCCTAAATATGATATGAATCGAATCCCATCTCCATGTGTAAATTTTAGATTTCTAGCACCGCTCAGTAGCGTATAAATAAAGATGTAAACGGCTCGAATGTTCGTTCAGTTTATGATTAAAGCTCAATTTTTGTTCAGGAACAGAAGTTCGACATCCCTGTCGATTTAAGGAACCCATAAGAATGTAGGTAGGCCTACGTGTATTCGACAAAGAGGTTACCCATAATAGAAATCTTCTTCTGTAAATTTATGATGGAAAATTCTTAGAGAATCATACGCTTATTTATTTGATCGCGATCATATTTGTATATTCTCAATCAGTAGAAAGTATATCAAACTTACATGAAACTAGAGTTAAAGTGCTTAGGGGCCATCCATAAATTACGTGAGGTGAAATAGCGGCGGGGTGCAGCGAAATCTCGCTAATTCTTACGTGAGATTTTTTAAAATTGTGTTGGACTGTAGAGCTAAAAAAAAAAAAAAAAAAAAAAAAAAAAAAAAAAAAAAAAAAAAAAAAAAAAAAAGTTTACAAATGACGCGAATGTCGATTTTAGGGGGGTATTTCGTCGAAAAGTGTGGGTGTAACCTAAAAAAAGGTCTCAAAAACACCTCACGTAATTTATGGATGTCCCCTTACTAATGTTACGATTTCACTAGCAAGATACGCGGTTTTAAACACATGCCCTACAAAAACTGATTACCGACAGACGATAACACTTGGACTCGTCCGGATTGACTTGAAACCTGACCGTATTGCTAGTTTAATGCAGTTTCCCGAATCATTTTATTTGCATAAATTCGAACATAATACGATTTCATGTCGAGTATAGGTGCACTGTCGATAAAAGGAAGGTACGCAGAGTGTATATCGGATAACACGAAGTGTAGGCCTACTCAATTCGAATCTGTCAGGTGATAAATTCAAAAATTACTAGAAAATACTTCAAGTCACTTGTGCATCTTAGCTAGAAAGCTAATGGAATTCTAAAAAAGCAAAACAATTTTGAAGCCTAGACTACGCGTATTCCAGCATACGCATGGTTGCTTTTTTTTTCATTTTCAAAGGAAAATCTAACATTTTTCTTGAAATAATTTCGAGGAATTACAATTTAACTGCCTAATTACCATGATTTTAACAATTTTAGATATATCCTTTAATTTTAAAACTTCTTCTCTTAATACAAGAAAACTTACATTATATCCACCGCCGCTCGTAACAAACCAAACAACTGTGACGGACGGCAAGCACAACGAGTTCCTGTGATTGTTGGAGCAACAGAGCGATGCTCTATTGTTTAAGCGCGCGGTGTAGCCAATAATATTATTATACTCTACTGTACTGGATCGTATTTGAAAAAGCGATAGATCAACTTAAAAAGAAATATTCAGAACATTAAAGGTAGACGTGTTTCGACACCAAAGGATAAAAGAAGTCTATCAAAAATATATATACTGTATATATTTATATTTTTTTGTATCAAACTAATTTCGATTACTATTTTCAAAATGCGGGTGTCACCCCCAAACGGGTGACACCCGGGGCGGACCGCCCCCACCGCCCCCCCTAGCTACGCCACTGGATGTGATTATGCCTGTTGCCAAAGAAACAGAACTAGCTATCTTGACTGTCTATCCCTTCATCGGGAACTTCACGAGATAACACAAATAACATTGCATTGAATGTAAACCATGTTGAAAGCACTTGCCAACGGCGGCCTTAGCCATTGCGAGGCCCGGGGCGGCAGATCCTTGCGAGGCCCTTGTCGGTTGTGCAAAGTATGTGAATCGAAAGTAGGGAAAAAAATGCAAAAGTCATAAATAAATAAATTTTGTCTTTTAAAATATTGTATTAGAAGATTTATTAAAAGTTAACAAACAAGACAGCAAATTATTAAGAATAAACTGAAATATATAAATGCCTAGAAAGATATACGCAGTGTTTAAAAATGATGTTTGAGGCTATTACTAAGAATAATGGATTTAATTAAAGCACAAAAATCTAACGGATGAGCTACTCGATCCGGCAGTGTGAACAGTAATTGAAAAAAAGAACACAAGGCGATGCTGTATCCCCGATGATGATATTCCAACTATGACTCCCACAGGATAAAAAATAAGCAAGTGTACGTTTCTGGACACAACTTTTTTATCCACGCATATTGACTTCATTATCATATCCTTGACATCTGCAGTTTTGCAGTGATATATCCAACTGTTCTAGCTCTGTAATTATATAATTAACGAAACTCTCATTTGTGTTTTTTTTCGACAACTAAGAAGCCAATAAAATGTTCTTCAAAGTCAAGTGTACTTGTATTAAAAAATCTTATAATAATTAACAATTGCTCAACACGAGAAACATCACAAGTACGATAAAAAATAATTGAGTAATATTTTTTTTTCTTTACTATTTGGTCAACAATTTCAATCTTCTAGTGATTTGCCCTTAATTGTATAAGCTCATTTTATTTTTTGGATTTAATGGTCATTAATCATCTATTCTGTTACTTGTTTTAGGTGAAGTCGTAACATTGGATCAAATCGGGATACTAACTTTACTAAATCTATAAATTCACTTGAATCCGAGTCAGATATCAATTTCTCTCAATGACCTCTCAAGGTCTAATAGTCAGATGTTATAAAATTTACAATTGCAAGGAATCTTTCTTAGCTCTCTCCAACGCTGCCTTACTTGTTCAGTTGGAGTCAGAGCTTTCGGTTTATTTTTTCTGTGTCGTGGTGGTGGATGTGGAGCAGTGGCGTAGCTAGGTCAACAAGGGCCCCGGTGCAAAAACTTTATTTTGGGCCCTCAGGCCAGATGGGCTACCATTTTTTTGCTTTGTGTTACTGGTAGGGGCCCCCTGAGCTGAGACTTGGGGCCCCTGAGCTGAGACTGGGGTCCCTCAGTTGTGCTTGGGTGCCCCCTGAGCAGTGAGGGTCTCTTAGTGAGGGGGCTCCCTACGTCTCAGGGGGCCCCCTTAGACGACGATAGAGATAAAAAAAGGTCGCCAGTTTTCCGTGAAGTCCCGTGGGCCCTCTGAACTGCGCTTGGGGGGCCCCCTGAGCGTAGGGGCCCCGGTGCACTGCTCGCCTAGCCCCACAGTAGCTACGCCCCTGATGTGGAGAAGCATACCGATATAGCGAGAGTTTGGAAATTTCCGCTTCTTTACGACCAACTGATGTATCTGTGTTATTGGTTGCCTTAAAAAAAATTGTCTTTTCCTCATCCACACTCCTATGTTCATCAGATGAATGAAATATGTAGATTGTGCCATTCTAAAACTTCGTAAAAAATAGTTTAATCTTTCATCAGATGCTGTGACGAAAGTAGCATTCTATTTTCGGTGTGTGTTTTGGGATAGCATAAATAAAGTGCGTTATATAGAAAAAGATTATATTTATTTTATTATGTTTGAATACATATGTTTCATTACTTCTAGGTTTGATTTAATGTCTCAGATGGTTATGGCGTACGATTGCGGTATGGTAGGTCCCTGGATAAAATCCCGGTCTCGGATGCAATTTTTATATGGCTTAAAAATGATCTTTATTTCTGGCAAAGCGTTGATTTGTTGTTGCGAAGATGCTAGGACGTTGCATGGTTGCAATTATACGTTAAACTGTAGGTCTCCTATCCCTGGTAGGATTATAAACATAAAATAGGTGGATACGATTGATGTACATTGCACAGCTGGTACGAAACACTGTAGCTAGGTATTTGAGACCACAAAATATGTAATGATCTCATTCTTTATTAACAATAACAATCGAGTGAACTGAAAGTAACCTCAAACAAAACAAACACATCAAGTGCGAAGTGATTGACGTTTGTCATTTTATTACAATGGCATTCAGAAATGCGAGAATGTTTCAATCCAGTATAGCGTGAGAAAGACTTTTAATGGTGGTTTGTTAAGACTGTGTTTGGATACTATTTTTGTAAGTAAAAGATTACAACCAGTGAGGTGATCACGTGAGTTAGGTAAAGAATATTTTTTAACGGACTTTATTACTTTCGTAGATTATAAAATACGCCTGCGCAAAATAAAGAACAATACTCTATAACAGAATATGACTGGCAACCCCAACTCACTTTTATGGAAACAATGAAATGAAAACGTTAAAGGAAACTGAAGACAGCAGGAAAACATTAGTCACACAGCCGAGGTAGGGTAAAGTGTGAAGACAGGAATGGTGAGCCTTCACTCGGCCGACTGTCGGTGCGGAGTAGTACCATGGACGAAGGAAATATAAGGAGGAGAAGTGACGTTAAATCGGTGAAGCAGGCTCTAAACTCTTCCTCCATGAGTAGTACCTGTCAAATATTACTTGATCTTCCAGCGTAAGGTGACAAGAGTTGACGAACGAAATGAAACACGGGGATGGCCCGAGCGTAAATCGTAAACACTATGAAAGTAACAAAACTGAGGGTTCAAATGGGTTTTCTAATATGCGAGGCGCGAGATTCAAATAGTAATGAATTTTTCGGTTATGTTTTACAGTTAAATTACAAATAATATTACTACTAACTGATACATTATCTAATTTTGATACCATAAATCTTACTATTTAAACGAATGTGAAATTGAATAAACCTGAATGAGAAATTTTGATTAGGTACTTATTAATATATATCAATTAACCAATTTATTAATCACTATTAAGATAAAATATTTTTTTAATATAAATTTTTTCAACTCGGATTGCGCGAGGCCCCTCCAAGAGTGAGCCCACGGGCGATTGCCCTGTTGGCCTCCCCCTAGGCCGCCTCTGGCGCTTGCTTACCACCTGCGCTACCACTTTTGTTTTTTGTTTTCTTCAACTCGTTCTTGGCGTATGTTTTCAAACTTTTAAATTTTTGTATGCTTCATCATTGGAAATATCAAACTTTGTGGCAATGTAGCTCCAACTGTCTTTCTTCTTTTCTTGGTCTTTGTAAATGGATGCTTCAACATCCCACAACTCTGGGTGTAAGTATATTTCATTTATAAAATTTAAGGTCTTTTCAGTTGACCAGTTGTTGATTGAGACACGGATTTTATCAAAAAACTGGTAAATAAACACGTGCAAAGTGCCTATATGCGCATCTGACTCGAACACACGAAGAGAAGTTGCCGTGACTGTTCGGCCGGCGAGCGGTATCACCGTCAACATCAGAGACATGCCGGCCACACTCGACATCACATAGAAATACCGACAACAATGGGGACTTATTTCCTGGAAACTCGGCTGCATTGCCCGGCCACACGTCCATATTGCCGCAACATTGCGGCCACTCAGAAGTAATACTTGCCAGAAGTGGCGGATCCATGGGGGGGGGGGGGATAGGGGGCTGAAGCCCCCCCCAAAAGCACCAAGGTCAACCCCCGACGACATGGATTTTGGGGACCTTTTTTTTTTATTTGCTCTACTGTTTTTATAAGGGCGGCATTCTGGGAAAAACATGATTTTTCTCTCCTTGCCCGAGTCAAGCCCCCCCCCCCAAACCAAAATCCTGGATCCGCCACTGCAGTTGCCAGCAACACATTGCTGTAAAAATGTGTAGACGCCCCTTTACACAAACTTTCATTTCAAGCAGCAATATTAGGACAGGTTGCGGTTAAGTTAAAATGTAGCTTGGACCAGTATGATAACTGACACCCTGTGTTACAGCATAAGACAGAAATAATTTAGTTTTGGAAAGAAAAACGTCCTCGTGTATTCCATCGGGTAAGCGCAACATTTGTGCTTATTTGAGAAGTAGCTGGAATATGAAGTCTGAGAGTTACTACAAAACGTTTCATCAAATTGACGCGCTTCTCGCAGTAAAGGGTCAGAGAATGTTTTATACGATGTAGTTTTTAATATTACTTTTAATTCCTTTCATGAAACTAGATTATTGTATTGTATTACTGACGTCATTACTTCTAGCGAACAGAAATACTTCCATATTTATCGCGCTCCATGCGGCCTAGACCAAAATTAAAAGTAATATTACTAATAATGTTTCTTCAGTTAAGATTTACAATGTTTTAATCACATGAAGGCTGTGATGTAAATGAAATTGATTAATGGGAGGAATCTTTCAGAGCCTCTTATATTGGGATCAATGGAAAATGAATGTATTGTATTGTATTATATTGTATAGCAGTATTGTGAGCTAGAGAAATATAGTATAGAAATTTATGAGCAGCGACCCCCCCCCCACCCCCTTTTTCCTGGGCAGCGACAATGGGGGCCCTGGCCTGGTAATTAGGTCAGTCACTGAATGTAATGTACTTATTGTGCTCTGCAGTAATTTCCAGAAACAAATCTATCTGCCTTCTGTTGCACCTCCTCAAACTCTTTATAGCCAAAATGTCAGACCAAAGTTTAATAATCCAGTTCCTTCACAACTCTAATACATCCTCTCATCACCCTCTCCAATAAATAAAAGATTTTAAACTCTCTTCCTATCACTTGTGCAATGTGATCTACCTAATTGAGTTTACTATCAAATATTATGTCAACCGAGCGGGGCGGTGTAACAGTTAGCGTTCTCGCCTCGCATTCGGGAGGACGGCGGTTCGAATCCCCATCCGGGCATCCAGATTTGGGTTTTCCATGGTTTCCCCAAATCACTCCAGGCAAATGCCGGGATGCTTCCTTCAAAAAGGCCATGGCCGAATTCCTTCCCATTCCTTGCCCCCATCCTTGCCCCCCATCCTTTCCCGTCTCTAAAAGACCTCGATGTTAAAAAGAGACGTAAAGCAGTTACAAAAAAAAAAAAAAAAAATTATGTCAAGATATTTATATTTATGATCTTCAACAAGCAATTTCTTCCCTATTATATGATGCTAATCAACTTTTATTATTATTATCATATTCTCAAAGAAGAAAAAACTCATTGTCAAACGCACAAAGGCTTAACGTGGTCCTAGTTGGCCCCAACGAATAAATATATTTATATCCAATGAGCTGACCCTTCTTGGCACTTACTTTCCTTCCACATTGTCCTACCCAGCTAATATCCTGTCCTGGTCACCCTGCACTCTGTTCACAGTTCTATCCCATTTTGACACTATTATATATCACTAGGTACTTCATCTGCATACAACCTAGCTGTAAACAATCAACAAAATCATTCTTTAGAATAAAAAGTACCAATGGTCTTATTACAGATATGAACTGGAAACAGCATATTCAGCATGTAAGAACAAGATGTGCACTGGGGTTGGTGCTTAAACACGTTGTCTTAACTCTGACCGTGTGTAGCCTTGGATGTAACAGTTTTGGCTTAAATAGAATAATAAGGTCGCCACACAGATTTTAACCTAAAATCTATGAAAAAGTAAAGTTCAATAAATAGTTCATTGCCATTTAAACAATTATATTCTTCCAAATTTCACAAAACCAAATACTGTACAGGCAATCAGACGACTTTTCCAAAGTAATGTTTTACAAGTTCGATTAACCAGTCGAGCCAGACCACACCCCAATAGTTCAAAGAATTAAATCTCTAGTGAAGAAAGCCAATAAAAGTTCGTCACTCGCTCCCATTGTTCAAAAGTTTAGTTAATTTAGACAATCCCGAGACCTCACTTGGAGAAATACTATTTCAACACGACATTATGGTTAACTTGAATAAAACCAGCGGCATTATTCCAAAATAAAACTTTCACTGATGTGCTAGATATAAAACTTTCCGGCCTACTAAGCTACATGTTATCGCGCAGACTGCTTCCGTAAGACTGGGGCGAACAACTGCAAGCACGAGTCTATATTCACATACCTAGAGCACTTCCTGCTTCTCGAATATTCCTAGCGGCTTCTCAAGCGAAGCGTGGGAACAAATCTTTTTCCTCTTTCTCAGGGGTGGTTGAAGGGAAAATCGTCAGTTATCAAATCGCACATCTGAAGTCCTATCATTGGCTAATCTGACCTTGACAATAAAAATAATTCAATCTTTCTGAAATTTTACCAATCGCCAG
Source organism: Vandiemenella viatica (assembly GCA_031002005.1). NCBI lineage: Eukaryota > Metazoa > Arthropoda > Insecta > Orthoptera > Morabidae > Vandiemenella > Vandiemenella viatica. Next base: position 120,171,611 of record JARYHS010011408.1, read on the forward strand.
ATCTTTGAATAAACGTTAACTTTAGTTATCATGAAAATTATCCTAACTTTAATAATTTCGCTGAAAATAAATAATCTAAATATGAACTTTCCCACTCCAGGCGAATGCCGGAGAATGTTGAAATTAAAAATATTGAAAATACAGTAATTTCAGACTGTTTTTATCTCATTTAGAGTCTTTGCTACTAAGTTTTACAAATAGCAAACAAATAGTATTATGTGGAGATTTCAATGTTGACTTTCTGAATCACAGCAATGATAGATTAGATGTGGAAGCCTTGACGTTGTCTTTTAACTTAACAGCACTTGTAAATTTCCTACAAGAATACAAAATAATAGCAGGACTGCAATTGATAATTTTTTATGGATATTTCTCAGTGCAGTAATTACAGCATACATCCAGTAATAAATGGTATCTCTGGTATCTCAGATCATGATGCCCAGCTATTATGTATCGAGTCCAGGAACACTGTTAAACAGATAAAGAAAAGCTGGGTTTATAGAAGAAGTATTAGTGAAAATAATATAAAACACTTCATAGATACCTTAAACAATGAAAACTGGTTAGAAGTATATAATGCGCAGGGTGTTAATGCGAAATTTGATTCCTTTCTGAATATATTTCTAACACTTTTTGAAGGTAGTTTCAAAAAAAGGAAAATTCTCAACACTCCAAACAATGAACTGGGCATGGGATGGATAACAAAGGGTATTAGAATCTCTAGTAAAACAAAGAGGGACCTTTATTTAAAAATGAGAGAATCAGATAACTATGCGCTGAAAGTTCACTATAAACTTTATTCTAAAATACTAAGAAATGTAATAAGGAAGGCCAAGAACAAGTACATATCGGCGAAAATAGAAAATTCAGACAATAAAATGAGAACAATATGGAATATAATAAAGACTGAAACAGGAAAAACTGTAAATCACTCTAAAGACATAAAAATAGAACAAAATGGACATGTGTATAGCGAAGTAGGGGAAGTTTGTGAAATATTTAACAAACATTTTACGTCAGTAGTAGATAAATTAGGCATAGAAAAGCAATCCCCACATAGTGCTCTAAGGCTTCTTGAGACTGCTTTCCCAAATAGCTTTGTGGAGATGAAATTGCCACCAGTAACAGTCTCAGAAATAAATAAACTCATTAAACAATTAAAACCTAAAAATTCTTCCAGCTATGACAATATTTCAAGTAAATTACTGAAAAGATGTTCAGACTGTATCAGTCATGTACTTGCTCACATTTGTAATGAATCCTTAATACAAGGTGTTTTTCCCGATAGACTAAAATATGCTGTTGTAAAACCATTATTTAAAAAAGGAGACGTAACATGTGTAGACAACTATCGTCCCATTTCATTACTTTCAACATTCTCAAAGGTTTTTGAAAAAGTCATGTATAGTAGAGTAATAAAACATGTTACACACTATAATATCCTAACTAATTCACAATTTGGGTTCAAAAAAGGATCATCCATAGAAATGGCTATATATTCATTTTTAAATAACACATTTGAGGAACTGAATAATAAAATGAATCCTGTAGGAATATTTGTGATCTTGCAAAAGCATTTGACTGTGTAAATCATGAATTACTTTTGAAAAAAATGGAATACTATGGTATTTTTCGGACCGCAGGTAAATGGTTTAAATCATACATTGAAAGCCGAATGCAAAAAGTTTCAATTTTTGATTCTAAAATAAGTAAAGATGCTTCATCAGACTGGGAGAAAATAAAACATGGAATTCCACAAGGCTCTGTCTTAGGTCCCCTCCTCTTTCTGTTATACATCAATGACCTTCCTGGAAATTTATCCGACAAAGTTAAGAGTGTTTTATTTGCAGATGACACTAACCTGACTGTGCGTAAAACACCAAACAGTACTATAGAATTTAATGTAAATGAAGTTCTTAGAGTAGTAGCAAATTGGTTTAAGGCAAATTCATTAAAATTAAATTTTGAAAAAACACATTATATTAGGTTTAAAACAAAAAACTATGCACAGCCAGATATATGTATAAACTCTGTTGGCATGATCATATCACTACACTACTGGCAAAGTTAAGTAGTGCCACCTTCGCAATACGAACACTTTCTCTAACAGCAGATCTAGAATTAATGAAACAGGTGTACTCCTCATATTTTCATTCAGTAATGTCATATGGCATAATTTTTTGGGGAAACTCTTCACAAAGTAAAAAAGTTTTCATAGCACAGAAAAGAGCTATTAGGTTTCTGTGTAGGGTAAAACCAAGAACTTCTTGCAGACAACTCTTTAAGAAACTCAATATTCTTACAATGTATTCTCAGTATATATATTCTCTCATGAGCTTTGTCATAGAAAATTTTAACCTGTTTACACCTAATTCACAGGTACACAGTTTCAATACAAGAAACAGAAATAACTTGCATAAAACACAAACATCTCTGTCATTAGTACAAAGAGGAGTTAATTAATCTGGGATACATCTGTTTAATAAACTACCTAATCGTATAAAACAGCTTTCAGATAATAAAGATGTATTCAAACAAAAACTTAGAGATTATCTTATTGGCAACTCCTTCTACTCCATTCAAGAATTTGAAGAAAATAATTAATTGTACTCATTATGACGTTTGCAAAACTCAGTTGCAAAAATGTATGTTTATTATTATTTCTTGTAATTGTAAAATATGTATATATATATATATTTACTATGATATGACTCTTATTATGTGTATATGTATCAACAATGACATGTTTCACATCCCAGAGGTACTTCCTCAGCAGGGATCCATGGAACAAGATTGATAAATAAATAAATAAATAAACACTGTAAAACTACTTTCTAACTTGAGTAAACATAAAAAATGACTATAAAAATGAAATGTACTAATATTCTATCCAACCTAACTCGTGGTTCTGAGAGCAAAATTTTGTCACGCAGTTACAAAATTTAACAGATAGCTTACATGCATATTCAACAACTTATTAAAAAATTGAATTCTGCAACATTTTCACTTAGGGTAACATCTAGAATAGCTAATATAGAAACCAGAAAGTTAGTATATTTTGCATATTTTCATTCCCTGCTCACTTATGGCATCTCATTCTGGGGAAACTCTTCACAAGCACAGAGGGTATTTAAATTGCAAAAACGTGCTATAAGAACTATTTGTGGAGCAAGCCCACAGACGTCTTGCAGAAATCTATTTAAAAACCTGGGTGTACTAATAATGCCAGCACAGTATGTATACTCTGTACTATCATTTGTAGTGGAAAATCCTGAACACTTCAATCTTAATGCTGACATACATAGCCATAATACTAGGAATAAATATAATATTCACAAGGATTACAAATCACTGTCAATTGTACAGAAAGGGTTAACATTTACTGGAGCTTCCTTATTCAATGTCTTACCAACAGAAATTAAATGTTATCTACAAAAACCCAACTACTTTAAGTCCAAACTGAAAGAGTTTCTGCTTCAGAATCCATTTTACTCTGTAAAAGAATTTTCTTCTTGGAATTTGGTAACTAAGAATGACTGATAAAATAGTATATATGGTGTATGGAAGGTAAAGGTGTCAAAGTTGTCCACAATTACTAATATGATATATGGTTTTTCTTTCTGTTGAAACTTTTGACAAATGAAGTAATTACACTGTTTACAAAATTTCACTCATATATAGTAACTAACATGGGATAGCATGCACTCAAAAACTGCTGTAAAAAATTATGATACTAACAGGTTTTTAAGTAATTGACTGCTTATGAGTTGTGGTTACTGGTTGGTAAGAAAATAACTGGTTGTTAGATGCTGGTAACAAGTTTATACACTGTTGCACATAATAAGTATCAACTAACTCGGGATTGTATTTGTAGAGTACAGGAAATATTGATTATACTAATGGGTCATAACTAAATTCTTGTCAATATATAATATTATCAATTATATAGTAATATTGACATTACTAATAAGTGTATGTACTGTTCCACATCCCCGAGATTATTCTCACATGGGATCAAAGTGAACATATCTATCTATCTATCTATCTATCTACACTACCCTGTGGCAATCTCACTTTAAGTTCCACATCACTGACATTGCATTTTATACCTTAATCTTTGGTTTTTACCTTTAAATAATTCCTCTACCCAGCAAGTTCACTAGTAATATCCCCTCATCATCCTCTCCAAATGAATGCTGTGCTATAGCATGTTCAGTTAACAGAAGCAGCTCAAGGTCACTCACTCTGCAGTATCCCCACTCAGTAGCCCTTGTCACTACACGCAAAGGGGAAAAAGTGCTTGCTGTCATTTTTACCACTTGTTTTCCTCCTGTACACATTGACCTGCTTGTGAAAGGACACAAGGGGAGTGGGGATGGGGGCAATGGGAGGGGGTGGTGATGTGAGGAGCATGACCAGGGGAACATGACCCTGAGCAGCCATTTGATGGTGAACAGGGTATAGCAAAATTGTTTGATTCTAATCAAATTTATTTTGTTAATAAGTACTGGTACCTAACTCATCCATTAAAATGCAATGTACTTTTAATTAAGAGCACTTTGAATAAAACAGTTTCACTAGACAGCAAAGTAAGTGCAAAATAACTCTTAAACTATATTAATTTCATACTGAATTGATATTGTAAGCAAATTTCAAGTTCCTAAAGTATTTGAATCTTAGGGCCTTATTATACTAGGCCACCAGGCGGTGCAACCAGTTGCCCAATTGGTGGCTCTGATTGTCACTGGGCATTGAGTCTTATGGAGCTTATTACACTAGGTCAGCCAGTGGCGTCGCCACAAACTGGCGGCCAACTGGCTGCCATGCCCCGGTACCAAGTCGGCAGCCACTGGTGGTGGAAATTGTGGTGGGGAATTGTATCATACCTAGCTTATTACACTAGGCCACCTGGCGGCACAGCCAGTCTCGCCACCACTCGATCAGTATACTGTTCATTAATGATGAAGTAACGTGTGATAACAAGCTCCTTCTTGTACTTTAGGATTTTAAAATTGCTGAGATATTGAGTGACTGGTTTAGTGAGACAACTAGGGACAATCATCCTGTGATAGAGGGAATGAATCAGAGGAGAGTCTTCTTAAAAGTATAAATGAGGAAACTACAAAATTTGGAATAAATTCTCAGGAAATTATGAAGATACTCAAAAAGCTAAAAAAATTTAAAGGGTCTAGAGTAGATAATATTACTATAGATTATTAAAGATTGTGGGATACGATATTGTATCTTACCCTGAAATTTTATTTAAAATGAGTTTGAAGTTTTGTTGCTTACCAGAGGATTGGAAAAGTGTGATAGTAGTATGGATTCATAAAGGAGGAGTTACAAATAGGGTTGGAAATTACAGACCACTTAGTTTGACATCAGTGATAGGCAGAATGATGGAGAGATTGATATTCAACTATATCCTCCTCAGTCCTGAGCTCATAATAAAAGTGCAAGTGAACTACTAATGTGTTATTTACTTTGTGTTAATGCTAGTTAACAATGAATGACCATGAAATTTTTTTTGAAACAATAATTAATTTTTTATAGATGGTTTAAATTCGTTATAACATTAGTTTATAGTTTGATTTTAACTGAGAAATGTCTGTACAGATTTAATAAGTTATTAAAGCCGTGAAAACACTTGTAAATGGAAAAAAAGATATGACTTTAGACATGCTGTACAGCTGCAGAATCCCAAGTTTTCAATCAGTGCTGCCAACTTGTGATGCTCGGCAGAATATCGAACAAATGAGCTGTGAGAAGCACGGTGTGTGTCGTAGATGATACCACAGGACAGAAAAAGTTCAGCCACGCACATGCCCGAGAAAAAAATAATATCTGGGGGTATCATATATGATACTTCGGGACTGAAGAGGATATCAGAAATGTCTGTGAAGAAAGAAACTGGTTTTCAAATCAACAACACGGCTTTAGGCAAGGATACTCATGTAAATCTCAGATTGTGGGCTATATACAAGTTATTTCAGATGAATTGGACAAGGGAGGCCAAGTAAATAGTGTGGCACTAGATCTTATTAAGGCATTTGACAGAGTGAGCCATATAATGGTTCTAAATAAACTGAAATCTATTGGATTGGATGAAAAAGTTACTTGCTGTGTAGAGGAATTTTTAAAAGCCAGAAAGCAAAGTGTTAGAGTAGGAAATACACTGTCAAAAAAGGTGAAAGTAAATATGGGAGTACCACAGGGTAGTGTATTGGGGCCGTTGCTGTTCATTATTCTAATGAATGACTGTGTTGATGGGTTACGGTCAGAATCTAGGTATTTTACAGATGATATGATGGTATACAATAGGATCAAAACAGATAAAGACTGGGAACAACTGCAAGGTGACCTGGATATAATATCTAAATGGGTAGGTCAGCATGGAATGACCGAGCGTGGTTGGTGACCAGTTAACGTTCTGGCCTAGCATTCGGGAGGACACCGGTTCGAATCCCAGTCCGGGCATCCATATTTGGGTTTTCCATGGTTTCCCAAATCACTCCAGGCTAATGCCAGGATGCTTCCTTCAAAAGGACCATATCCGAATTCCTTCCTGTTCCTTGTCCCCAGTCCCATCCCGTTTCTAATGACCTTAGCCGTCAATGAGGCGTTAAAAAAAAAAAGAGCATGGAATGAAGATAAATGCCAAGAAGAGTCAGCTTATAAGGTACACAGATAAAAAACTAAAGGTTAATTATTTGATAAAAAAACTCAATCAGGCAGAGCAGATTGGGCAGGTGGTGGAAAAGGTTACAAAATCCTTCATTTACTGGAGAGGATGATGATACTATGTACCAGAGAAGTTAAGAAGTTGGGTTACAAAACTTTGGTCAGATCATTGGTTTAATATGGTGGCATAGTTTGGGTCCCACATTTTGGTTATCAAATACTGGCGTTAGAAGGTGTGCAAAAAAGAGCAGCTAGATTTGTTTGTGGAAATTATTGCAGGACCCAGTCAGTAATTAATGTGATAAATGAGCTGGATTGGGACTCATTGGAGGAAAGGAGTAGGGTGAAGAGAGTGCTGAAAATGTACAGGGCACATGTTGGTGATGGGGCTTAGAGGTATATTGGTCAAAGAATTAGGAATCGTACATGGAAGGGAAGAGGCAACCATGATCACAAGCTGGCGCTCAGTTTTATGCATAAAGGAGTGGGGAAATTTTCTTTTGTTAGTAAGGGTGTCAGGGATTAGAACAAATTAACAAATTACCAAGTGAAGTAATGAATATTTTACCAAAAACGCTTAAGGAATTTAAAATTTGTACATCATAAAAGTAAATGGGTGAGGAATTTAACACTCCAATTGTAAAAAAAAAAAAAGAAAGAGGTAATTAGATGACTCGGGAAATTGCCTTTGGAGAGTTAGCTGTATCTTTGTTAAGAGTCTGTGTTTATGTATGACCATAAAAGCAAAAAGATAATGTAGTAAGTTTCATACAATTATCAAACAAAGCAATACCTTTTAACTGTTGCTTAATGAAAGCAACTCTTGAATATGAAAACTTATGTAATTGCTGTTTTAGTTTAACAAAATTTATGTGTATCTGTGTGTTTGAAATTTGTGTGTTTATTGGTCTATTTACATAAACGTCTTTGATTACCAATGTAGAATGGCTTATTTACAAGGGGGTTAAAAAAAAGAATTATTTTTTAAAAGCTATATCTTTTCAAATTGTTTACAAAACAACTTTATCCCCTTCCAAATACTCTCCATTGCAACTAATATATTTGTCTCACCATTGCTTCCACTACTCAAAATATTTTCTGTAGTCACTTTTAGAAATGGCCGACAGCTCCTCCCTCATTTTTTTCTTGACTTCTTCAATGTTGTCAAATCTGTGTCCTTTCATGCCCATTTTCATGCTTGGAAATAAGAAAAGTTGCATGGAGACAAGTCAGGTGTGCGGGGCAACAGAACCATGCCATTTTTAGACAAAAACTGCCTAACAGAAACAGCTGCATGTGCAGGTGCATTGTCGTGATGGAAGAACCAGTCTCCTGTCCACCACAAATAGGGTCTTTTTTGATGAACTCCGTTGTGTAATATTCTCAAAACATCCAAACGAAAGGTTTGATTGAAATTCAGATGTGGGGGAAAAAACTCTGAATGAACTATGCCCTTCGCATCAAAAAAGTAAATGAGCATTGTGTTGATGTTTGATTTGACTTAACAACATTTTTTTGGACAGGGTAACAATGACATCTTCCATTGGCTTCACTGTTCCTTTGTTTCTGGGACATAACCATAGCACCATGACTCATCAGCAGTAATGACCTTTGACAGAAAATCTAGATCAATTTCAAACTGTTGTTTCAAAGCACGACATATTTAAACTCAATGTTCTTTTTGATTGTCAGTTATAGTCCTAGGAACTAACTTGGCAGCAACCCTTTTCAATACACTGAACCGAGCTCCAAGATAACCCACTAATCTCTGACAGTTGATCAATTGTCTGTCGATGGTCTGAGAGCACAACTTTTTCATTGACTTGGGCAGTTGATGGATGTCCAGAACGAGGTTTGTCATCAACCAACATGTCACCATATATAAACCAAGGAAACCACTCATACACTTGAGTTTTTCCCATAGCATCATCTTTGTAAGCTGTTTTCAACATTAAATCAGTTTCAGCAGCATTTCTACCGAGTAGAAAACTAAATTTCACAGCTGCACGTTGTTCACTTAAACTTTCCATCGTCAGAAACGAAACAATAACAAAACAGCGCAAGCAAAAACCAATCACTGCAGATTAACAGAACAAGCTAGGTCAACAACACAGGTGGAATTGAATTGACAATGAGTTGCACTATAAGTACCTAGGGACAGAACAAATACTAAACCAGCACAGCCAACGGCAATGCTATTTCGGGTATTTTTGGGTACCCTCTTCGTACACCCTTTATTGGAGCAGTACTGTCACAAATTTATTGGATTTATTACACAAGACTGTTAGATCAGAAGGCACTTAATATTAGCTGGGAGTCTCATTGCATTGTGGGCCACAATCCCACAATCATTTATTTCAAACAACAAAATAATAATATTTCAGTCGGTACATAATACTAAAGTATTTATAACATAAAAAACACTATATTTCAATCCTGTCATATGAAAAAAGTGTTTGAATCTGCCTGCTGCTGTCAATAAAGGAAACTTATACCTTATCATACCTCAATATTTGATATTAGTGATGATGGACATTCTGTTAGGCAGTGATAATAAGAAACAATATGTAAAGTAAACCTATTGCTCACCATAGATAAAGACAAGATGGCCATGACAAACACAAAAAAAAAAAAAAAAAAAAAAAAAAAAAAAAAAAAAAAAAAAAAAAAAAAACTGACTCTTGCCTTTATCTCTCCTGAGTGATGGCTTTACTTTCTGTATCCTTTCTTACCTCATTTGATGGGTAATTTATCTGATGTGACTGTTTAGAGATCAGTGAATTGGAAGACAAAAAGTGTGATAATATAGCTTTTACCACACAGGTCACTTGCTTTAACAATATGAAAATCCAAAAGAACATAGGTCTTTTTTCTTTGAAGATAAACCTTTACAATGCCCTTCTAAGCCCACTAATCTGCTGGCAGAGAAATAAAAGTGGTCAGACACTCCTATCTCCCTTCTAATGATAAACTAGAATACATCGTGATGCAATTTTATCTCCACTAAATGGGACTAGTGGATCCAACATCATGTTATATAATATCTATCTCATTTTTATAACATCTGGTAATGCTTACAAGCCAGACATTAGTAATTTCCATGAAAATTCACATTTAGCAGGTGAATGAAGGTACTGATTTTGAGTATGATGTGCTAAAAGGCATAGGATTAGCAAAATCGTATCTACATTTTGAGTCATGTGGTAGGTCTTTGTGTGTGAATACCTTATCCTTGCCATTTTGTTTTTCTCTGTCCATTAGAGTATTAATGAAAATATTGTGAAATGTGTTTGTCTTCTTTTTTTGTGTTCCTTGATACCCTCTTGCCTTAATTGTCTAAGAGCATTTTCCACTTCATTATTGCAAATTTCTATTAGAAGATTACTAACAGGAAAACAAACAAAAATAATTATCAAATTTATTGCATCAAATTTCTAAACACATGAGAACTTTTTTTAAAAAGTATTCATTTACAGTTTATACATATTATTGCTGTACAGTATAATGAAATTGAAATAGATCATATTTACAGCATGAATGTACATTTAAAATCCTATTGATCAACATAAGATATTTCAATGCACTAAAACATCATCATTCATTATTATATAATTTGTTATTGAACATTTTAGTATTGTCTAATATAAATGTTAATCACCCTGCCCTGAGAACACTTCTATACTTTAACAGGTAAATAGTTAATGAAATCATTTTGTAATACTAAACATGTTGCTTTGTATCAGAGAATACAAAAGAAAAGATACCCTATACATTTTTTATCCAAATACTTGAGAGCTTTGACAATATAGTAAAAACCATTTTAAGAAAAGCTGTGTGATATGGTACAGCTAAAACAATTTGGATAAACTATTAATTTGTTCAAAATTAACAATTTTTTTCTTTTAACTTCAGAAATTTTTGTGAACATTCAACCCGAGATTAAAATCAGTGGCTATGACTTAAACCAACATGGACAACATGTTTCTATATCTGCCAAAATGTTTCCAAGAACACTTACTATGACAAAAGTGTGTAAAATAATGTTTTCCTCATAGATAACTCAAATTTCTTTCATAAATGTAAATTGTAATGACTCTGGTGACAGGTAATATCATTATTCCATCATGAATAAGAAGAGGCATCATAAACTATTTGATAACAAAAGGCTTTTGATTCCCAATTCAAGCCTAGTGAAGAAAACATTTGTAATTGTAATTCCATACAATATATGAACCAAGAATAAAAAAGTTCTAACAAATAATGTTCTTAAAATCAACTAACAGTTTGAGCAACTTTATGGGATGCAGAATTCCCAGGATTAAATACAATTGGTCGATATCCTTTGCTGTTTCTCACGAATGGCTGCAAAGATGTAAAACTGAGACGATGTGCATTTTCTGTTTGAGTAGAGGGAGAAATCTGTAAAAAAAATTATAAATGATGTTAAGTAATATTAAAAAATTATCAAAAATTCAATATCTTTTGAATTATTTGTCTTACATACTCAAAGAGTAGATTAGCTTTCTTTTTATCAGAATTCTTTGAATATTTTCTACTTTTTATAAGAATCCAACTGTACTTTTTGACATAATTGCATTTTGTTCATTTTTGTTACATGCACTAGCTCATTAAAAAAAACCTGAGAACTGAAATTAACATGTTTAGTAAATTTAATTTATACTTACTGGAATGGGAGGTAAACTTGTAGGCTCCTGTTCTGATTGTGTATGTTGCAGTTCCATTTCCTTTTCTCCTACCTTAGCATTCATTTCTTCACTCTTTCTAACACTGGAACATGGCTCTGGACTAGATGATCTGCAAGTTGTACAACATGTGATAAAAGCATTCATAGTTTCTTCAAAAGTTAGAATTGGATATTGAAATCAGATTCAGTGGAGAAAAAATAAAACAAAATACATTACAACATAAAGCCTTTTGTTTTTATCTTTATCACTCTTTAATTTAATTTAATTGCAATGGAGCACAGGCTCCGGTGGCAATTTCCCTACACACCCATCTTTCCCCTATCCTGCACCTACCTACATTTGCCCTCTACAAATTTTATCTTTAAATTCTTTCAAAGTTTTCGGTAAATTATTCATCATTTCTCTTGGTAACTCATTCCAATCCCTGACACCCTTACCTAAAAAAGAGAATCTTCCCACACTCTTGTGCCTGAAATCGAGTGCCAGCTTGTGGTCATGGTCATCTTTTCCCTTCCATGCACTACTTTTCATACCTATTGCAATATCTTTCCATGCCTCATCGCCAGTATATGAATCCCATTCCAGCTCCTTTATCATATCCATCACTGATTGCATTCTGCGATAATTTCCAGAAACAAATCTAGCAGCCCTTTTTTGCACCCTCTCCAACTCCTGTATTTGATATGTAAAATGAGGGTCCCATACTACACTACCATATTCGAGCAAAGGTCTGCCCAAAGTTTTGTGACCCAATTCCTTGACTTTACTTACTAAAGCATAAAGAAATGGTTAAATATTAAAATTAAACTTCTCCTATTGTACATTAAGAATTTTGGTTTTTTCCTCATTTAATTAATCTGTTCCTCTTGGTATCATTTTAAATCGTCAGTTAAGAGAGATACATACATCATGAACTAAATGTGAAGGATTCACTTTTTGTATCCTTTGTGCTAAATTATATTGCCTTTTGGCACTGTTTCCCATATTCGTATATGCCAGCAATGTGTACGACTGTTCAAACAGAACGTGATAAAAATGTTAGTAAAAACTGCCTCGAAATAAACTCATCATAAATGTAATATGATAATCAATCCTTTAAAATTGAATACCAGTAGGCAATGTATGGTTAACATCAGCCCTAATATGTGGGCTATGTATCTTTTGCTTGATAGGTTTTGAATATTTTTAATTTTTTCCCCAGCTACATTCAGTTCAGTTTGCATTACTGTGTAAGCATTCTGAAATTAACAACTTGACATTACTCCATTAATGTTTGTTCTCAAAACTCAGTGGATTGTCTGTAACAAATGTAATTTAGTTTTACAGTCCATTTTTAATCCTTCTATTAAATGAAATATGGTTAAGTTGTTGTATTACCTTATTCTAAAATATGAAGTAAACTGTTACATAAGAAGGAAAGGGTGTTTGTTAAGTTTAAGGGTGGAAAGGAAGGCCATGACTTATCATCATAGAAGAAATGGTTGCACAGATACAAATATATGTATATATTTTGTAAAGGTCAATCAAAGTAAAATAAAATGTATTAAATTAATAAAATAAATAATTTATTCTATGGGGGAAATAAACAAATAAAAAATAAGACAGGTTTACTGGTGGGGTCTTAATGGAGGTAGAGGTCGGGGGATGCTAGTTCCCCTGTACGGAGTTTCAAAACTCTGACATCTCTCACTGCTAACAGTTGTTGAGACTGTTAGAAGAAAGGTGTGAGAGCTTCCACTGGATGGTCTAAGCTGGCATTATAAACTCTTTGCCTGTGTCTATTCATCCTGGTTAGTGGTGAGGCCTATGTATAGTGCAAGTGGTATGTCCAATAATAGGAAAAGATTTCCCTTTGGTAAGATTTGAATAAGCACTCTGCAGTGAGTCGTTGCATGGAAAAGATACATGTGGTAGTGTAGGACAGAGAAGAATTTGTGGACTAAGATATTGTTGAGATTGGATGGTCTGCCAAAGCATATGCCAGGGACAGTAGATAGAATTTGGGGAAGCAGGGTGTGCATTTCATGGAAAGAATGTAGACAAGGGGATAACTGGGTGATATATATGGGGCTAAAGTCAGCTTTGGGATGTTCAGAGTGGGAATGGTGGGTGGTAAATTTGTTTTTGTATAAGAAAAGGGAGGTAACAGTTAGAGGATGTTAGGGTATAAGCGGATACCGGGGTACGTATCGGCTTGTACACCTAAACTTGAAGTCTTCCAAAATGTTACCAAAAGTTTGGGAAAAGTTCTATAACCGTGAAAAACCTTGGAGAATGCTAACTGTAATGATGAAGACGGTCGCCACTTACAGAATTAACTCCCTGTAAGTAAGGTACTAAAATAGAAATGAATGTTGAAGTCCGAATCACTGAAGTATATATTCTTAAAATTTTCACAGAATTTACATAAAGTCACAGTTAGCAATGGCAATCGGAGAAAATCATTTGCCGAAGATCACAAGTCATGAAACAGAACAGACCACTACACCCCGAAATGAAAGTAAAAGTTCACATCGATGAATAAATGCCGGAAAAGTTCAAGATTCTAAGGTTGCCTATCCTGTTAGTCAGCCATGTTGTCAAAGTTCCGGTTTCCCATCAGCCACTGCGAGCCGGTCTCACTCAAATCCGCTAAACAACGAGCTACATGTTACTGCGACCAGGTGTTCCATCCAACTGCGGACGAAACCACGTCCGGGCTTACTTTTATCAAAAATGGCCTACTGACCTAGACAACAGTCTATCTAGAAAAATTTTTGTTAACTGAGAACTTCCAGAAACTCACAAGATTTAGTGCGTAATGAATCAATTGTGGTGGTGTGGTTGGTTTTGTTTTTAGAGCTTCCAGACCGGTGTAAATGATTTTTGAAAATTGGTTAATCGGAAAGCTCACATGTTTAGAGTATTGCCGAACGTCACGTCCGGAATATGGATATGCTAAAGTTTAAAATATCAAGTTTATACTATGTTTAAAGTGTTCCCCAGCTTCTGCTGAGTTCAGTGGTGTAAAAATCTTTTAAATTGGTGAAGGATGTCAAAAGTTATTAAATTTCTAAAATTTGGTGATTTCTTGGTGTTGCAAGATTTTCTTCACTTTTTATTTAAAGTCGGCTATGGCCTGAAACTATTTTTAAAAAGTACCTTTATTTTATTTAAGTACTTTAGAAAAGTTTTTAGTTCGTGAAATATGTTAGCCAGAAAGAAATTCAAATTGCAAATTGGTTTCTACGACGTCACCGGAAAACAGATTTTCATTTATTTATATCTTCTGTTTATTAGTTGAATGGCAATTGGAAACTTAGAAAATATTGACTTGCTGGTTATTTAGCTTGGTTAAATCTACTTTTAAACCTCTGAAATTACTTAGATGTGCTGGAGTTTATTATTATTATTGAAATCAATTGTGGTGATGCTTTAAAAATCATATTTACTGCTTTAAATAAGTCTGAAACTGCGAGTTATTAGTGAATTTAAATCAAACGGTGAAATTATTATTATTAAAGTGCTTTACAGTGGCCAATTTAGTGGAATATCAGTGCTGTGGTTGTTTAACCAAATCTGTTTACTTTGCTTCAGAATTATTATGGATTACACTCATTTAGGTAAGTTTATGGTTTATATTTTATTAGAAACTTCTTATTTAAGGTTGTTATGTGTTGTTTATTTACTTTTCTGAACCTAAAGTGTTATTATCTCGATTTCAACCTATGGTATCATGTATTGAATGTTAACCTCAAACTTCGTCGGATCTTAACTGAATATTGAAAATAGAGAGTAAGGTAGCTTACAAGGAGAGGTCGCAGAACTATGTCACTGCATTAATGTAAGCAAGATGGATAGGTACTAATGATATGGAATTTTACCCGAACTGAAGAGAGAGGGAGATAAGGATCAACACATACAGAGAGAGGAGAGCAAACTATCTAAGATTAAAGGATGGGGAAATCTGATACACAAGATATGCTGGTATGCCAGTTCTCAGCATCAGAATTCTGAGAAGCTAGTTGTTTACTGGCAATGATCAGTCCTGGTATTTGGGCAAACACAGGTTTGAATTCCCATTTGACTATTCCCAAAATCAATTCTGGTGAATATTTGTACAATTCCTTCAAAAGGCCATAGTAAAATTCCTTTCTGTTCCTTGTCACCAGTCCTACCTGCCTTTAAGGAACTTATGTCAATGAGACATAAAATCATGAGGAAAAACTCTAATGATTCAGACTCTGTTGAATTGATTGGTATAAATCAGCATGAGTTTCTTCTGGATGGTCCAGACTTTGAACATGACTAACAAAATTCTGCACCCTCAGTCCTTACCACCCAAGTCCTTCGCATTTACCTCCGTCATTTCACTGATGTTGCCTTGTGACCATTCCATCTGATAAAAAAGGGCTTTATTTAATATATATATATATATGTATTTGTTCCTGTACCATGTCACGAACAAGCATTCACCGGGGTTAGTACATAAACAGTTTGTCATGAAACTCTGACCGTAAATGCTGCATATGGACTTCAAAATCATGGTCACCAGCTAGCTTTTCACCTTAACTAGCAAAGATAGGTGTTGGAATAAAAGTTCACTGTTGCTTCAAAGTAAATTTAAAGTTCACTGTATTCTATAGAAAAATTTTACAAGTTCGTAGAACAATCTATTGACAAAATAATTATTGCAGGTACTGATAAATGGAAACAATCCAGGTCAACTCTCATGAACCCCCAACAGATATCAACTGCATGAGAATTTCGTAACTATAGCACACACTTCTAGAATTTCAAGGACAGATGCTGAAAGTGAAGTACATCCGGTAACACATGATGCCTGATCATCACATACCATGCCAAACACTGGCCAACTCAATGTGGTGACTACCCAAGCGATCGGAATGAACTGATGCCTTCCCCCACTCTGGAGTGGCCTTGTATAGCTACTGCCTATGGTTGTGCAAATATATCAGATCTTCTGAATTATCCTAAACTTCATCAAAATGAATTTTCTCCAACTCTGCTCGAAATTTTTACAATATGTAGTCCTTGTCCTAAATGTCAAAATTGATCCAAATGAAAATTTTTTTATCTCAAATAGTTTGGCTGTAAAAAATTATTATGTCAATATTACAAAAAAATTACTATCTCACTTAAAGTATTAAAGCTATCAAGCTAGAGCAATTTTTAGAATGATTTGTTCCTCCTCCTCTATCTTGTAGTGTAAAAACTGGCTTCTCTTAAATGTTTAGCTAGGTGAAAAATACTAAAAGATCTATATCTCCAAAAATATCAACGCTACAAGTTTAAAATATATTCCAAGTGATTCTACTTTAAATTTTGTATATGCTAGTGACACTTTCAACTATGATAATATTTCTTTAATAGTTTTTCTAATAATCCAAAATTTCGTTCTTCATTATAAATTTGTCCGGCCAGATTGTTAAAAGAGGAAGTTGGCCATTTCTAATACTTGTGAATTACTTTGCTTTTTTCGATTTAAGCCGTAATACTGCGTGGATTTTAATAAAATCTGGTGGATTCTCCTCAGGAAAAATCGTGCTATCCACTGATTATAGTCCCATTTCTGTAAATTTAGTCTGTAATTATCACATACCACCCACATTTTTGACCAAATCATTATTTTCCTAAAAACAATATTTAACTTTTAGTTATTCTTCTCAAACTTTTACAAAAGGTGTAATAAAAATTAACTCATCTTTTGAGATATGAATCATTCTTGTATCTAGAAAACTGTGGCTTTAGGATATTTTTATGTTTTCTACGGCATGAAACAAGGAAAATTTTTGATTTCAAAATTGCAGATATCTCATCAGTGAAAATAATACTTCATTTTACTTATTGTTACCCAAAACACCTCTGAAAATTAATGCAACATTTCCTATCACGAAAAAAGCCAAACACTATATTGCAGTTATGTTTACATTACGTTATGACTTGATATCACTGTTTATCTGTACTTAACCCTTGAAATACTTAAGAAAATGGATTTAAAAATGATTTACAATACACTTGGTGCCAGCTCGAAATTCTTTAAACAAATTTTGTTAATGAAGTTACAAAATTTAGGTTATATTGCAACTGATGTACATCCTGCTACAGTAAGTGATTTAGTGCAAACCATTATTTGAAGAGTACAGAAGAAAGTACATTTTTAAAAGATAATTTTGTATTGGATAGACCATATTTTAATAACATACGGCAAAATAAATTTCGTTATCAGAAAATATTATTACCAACATACATCACCAGAAGAGTTGTTTTAAATGTTACCTTGATCTTATCTCTTAACTATAATTTCAAAACTGAAGAATTTGTGCAAATAAAATAGAACATGAGTGTTGTAAAATCAGTTTCTTAATAAAAAGTGGAATTAATTAATTTATATTGATCGTAGCCAATATAAATTGCATACGGTATACATTACTGAGATGCTGTGCATTATTTTGTATTTGAAAGCAAACTCTATTAAACTTAGAGGGGAAAGTGTGTGAAGAAATCTAAAATCTACAGAAACTTATTTTATGACAGACAATCAAATGTTTACTGACATCAGTGTAAATGTTCAACATGATTTGATTTTTCTTTATATGTTATATATCTTTTTGAGACTTCCATTTTTAAATGCTAGTGCTGGTATATTGGAATTCTCATGAACTGAAAAAAAAAAAAAAAAAAAAAAAAAAAAAAAATTGGCATGATGAACAGACAAAACATTAAAATACCACCATGAATTCAAAAGTTATTTTGGTTAGTAAAATGTAATTTTCAGCATTAAGCAAATTAATACACAAGAAAGCAACAAACCTGTGTGTGGATTATTTTTTTCCAGTAATCCATTCAACCAGTCTTGACTTACATGAGATGGTGATGCAATTGATGACTAGATAATTAGTGATTTGCTAGATGAGTGTTACTTCCTGAATGGACATACAATACCAAACCCAGGTTAAAAAATGTTAAAATACTTTTTTATATACAGTAATTGCTCAGCTAGTGTAACCTTATATGCTGGTTATTATTCTTTTCACCAAATAAATTTTGATATTACCACACATAACACATTGCAATATTGACCAAACATTAATTAGGTTTCTGATCAGATCACTGCCCAACAAATGGTTCTTCATTTGGAGAGCATGCATGAGCTCCAAATACTTTATACATGTCTAATTTTTATGGAGATAAAAAGCAGTCCCAAATCATTTGGATAAATAGTGTTATCCTCTATATTTTTATACAATATTGAAAGCTTTATATAAGCAGTATCTACATATTATAAATAAAATATACTATAAATCAGTGATACAACTTTAACCATAACCAAATGTATGCCTATAAATACATAGTCAAGGAACTTATTAAATATTGTTTCATACCTGACAGAACACAGCGAATTAAATGATTCTTAATATGCTAATTAACATACACTTGCTTGCTAAATGATCAAAATACCATCTTTTGATACATTTGTTTAGTGAGAAGTACTCAGGAGTACTGCTGGAATCCTGTACTGGCAAAAATATTTTATGACATCTTCATTTTCATTTAAGATAATGTTGATTATTAAATAGTCCAATTAAGAGGTAACACATATTTTTGATATGCATAGTACATTGGAAGTAGAAGTGCGAGTATGTGGCTATGGAATATTGAACTTGGTTGACTATACCATTACAGTTATCATAAAATAGTAGCCCTTAGTTTATGCAGTGTTACATGTCTTTTTGTGACAGTTTTGTTTAAAGGAGTGAACTGTCAGAAATGCTGTGTTCTTTTATCGTTGTTGTAGTGCCTGTTTTGTGAATTTTCAATAGCTTAATGCCATTTTGAGTTGAGTTAAATTATTCAGGCTGATGACAAGCTTCAGAAGAAGAAAACTCTCAGTTGCTGTTCTAATTAAACAGATATCAGAAAACACTGAGGGCGAGATAGATGATACTGAGAAACACAATTCATTCTCATAGGTTGCATGCTGCTGCATTTAAGGATGAACATAAGTTCAATAAGCTAAATTATATGTCTATATCAGACCATTGCCCACTCAGCAAGGGACTCAGATAAGTGTTTTGGGAGGCATTTTCCATTGGCCTGGTTATTCTTCAGACTTGATGGTACAGGATTTTTTCTTTTGAGTATTCTTGAAGTCTCATGTTTAGCAGAAAAATCTGAATTTTGGAAGAGTTAAGAAATGCAATTCATCATGAAGTAGAAGACAGAGAGTTGATATAGACATGTTGCAGTGATGTATGGATAACTTCTGACATAGACTTGAGATTTGTGTGAAAAAATAAAGACCACCACCGAAATGTTTTGCCTCAATCAGCTTAAATAATATCTTATATTTTCTCTTTATTGACATTTTTAATGTCAGTAAATAAGCTCTGAATAAAAATTTCCTGTTTTACTATTCATATCAAAAACATACTATTCCTCTCAATCACTTCATTAATCTCTGGTTCCAATTGTCTGAACACCTCTTTGAACATTTCAGTCCCATAAATATAATTTGGGAATGGTGCTTTGGCTCATGTAAACATCTTCTTAACATGGATTTATTGCCTAAAAATTGTCACATGTGAAATGTCAAGCAAGAATAAGACAGTAGATCCATCGCTAACCAGAGTTGGAGGCATAAGGGCTGCAGGAGAGGGGAAGGTGTGGGAGGAGGAGGATGGAGAACAAAAAAACAAGATATTGAGGAACAAGATACTATAGAACCTCTTAATCATAATGATGAAACATGTGACACTGATATACCATACTTGTATGGCCACAAACAGCAGCAATCTGTTTCCACTGGATGTATGCTTTGTTTCATCATATTTTTTAATGATGAAGAGTTCATGCCAAATATTGTGTATTTGTGTTCATATAAATATGAAAGGCAAGGGAAATAACCAATCACTCACCAAAGTTGAAGGCTGTGATGAGTTAAAAACATATGAGATGAACAAAAACGTATGCCGTATTTCAATTTAAAACCTTATTCATGTGGTAGGGAATGAGCTATTTGGTTCAGGAGGTGTTCAAATGTCAAAGCTTACCCAATGGCTCAGTATATATTTTTGTTAATCTCTTACGTTTTTCACTCCTCACAGCCTTCAGCTTTGGTGAGCAATGGGTCATTTTCCCTACCTTTTATTATTTATATTGCCTAAAAGACTTTTCCTTAGCAACATTGGTATTTGTGTTTATCATGTATTTTGCGCAATGCAGCTCTCCTGCTTCCAGCTTTGGTTAATAATGGGTTTAAGTTCTCTATGCTTATTTGTATCTAGCATTATCTTCAAGAATTTTCCTGTTTATTATTATCACTGTCAGAGCTATAGTCAGATTTACAACTCTATATCACAATTCTTGAGATTGTTGCAGAATATGTTCTTTTTACCTTTTATTCTAACTGAAAATTAAAATTTTGAAACAAGAATATGTAGCTACTTTTAAATACTTCTGTAATTACAATTTAAACCACCATTTTTCTTCTTTCTCTTGTTCTCATAAAAAAAAGAGAGATCCTTTTAGTTTTCAATCAGTTGAATCACTGCTCTACGAACTTGTTTGTGATCAGTGGACATTGTTTTAAATTATTAAAGGAAAACTAGAAGTCAGTTTTATAACAATTTACAATGAGGATAGTAATTTTAAATGCAAAAAAGGAAAGAAACCCAATCATATTGTTACTGTGGACTAGAAATAATTTTTTTCAGCTAAGGGAAAAAATTAGAGAAAAAACTGATGCATTTCTTTATGTTTCTATTGTTCCCGTCTTTCAGCTCAGATGTAAAAGACTCATGTATTTATTTATACAGTAAGCAACAGTACTATGGTGTGGCTGAGATTGCATTTAGTGCGTTCCAAGGTTCAAACCTCAATGTATGTACACTGACCACCTGATTAAG
Organism: Vandiemenella viatica; assembly: GCA_031002005.1. Taxonomy (NCBI): domain Eukaryota; kingdom Metazoa; phylum Arthropoda; class Insecta; order Orthoptera; family Morabidae; genus Vandiemenella; species Vandiemenella viatica. The sequence continues at coordinate 120,192,906 of JARYHS010011408.1, forward strand.
GTTTGAAGACAATTTTCTTAATCATCTAAGCAAATTTTAGGATGATCCATAATTTCTTTCTTAAAACAACATGATTCAGAATTGTTAATTAAGAACATATTCAACAAGGCTTATATTATTCACAAATTTATGATGACATTTATTTTCTTCCCTTTAATATAAGATTGTGACAATGTTGGCTTAATAGTGATAATAGGTTAACACAAGCTAAAGTGGATCAAGATGCTCCATTACCATTCCCAATAACAAGTCAGATAAAGGAATGAAAATGCTCAATCATGTGCCTCAGTGGAAATTTCAATTTCAGTTTGTTACTAAAACACTTCACAAAGATATGTTATTTGGTATCATCATGACACTGTACACAATTTTACAGAAATTATTTTTGTTGTATTTCAAACATCCCTTCACTAACTGGTTAAAAATGTGCAATACACTTTATTCTAATTGTATCCAAAAATTATTATAACATCATTTCAGAATTGTACCACAATCTATTTTTGATGCTTCAGTATGTCTGTGTCATATGTTTAAGGAAGCAGACAAGCTTTGTCTAAAACTGAATCACCAAAATTAATTTCTAAATGCTTGTTCACAGGCTGAAGCTAGTTTATATTAATATAAGAAACAAATATATAAACTGAAAATTTGTGCTTAGAATGAGCTTCTTAAGGTTGTTGCTGTTTCAAAGCCCCAGTACTTCTTATGTAAGAAATCCCGACTTCAAATCTTTCAGACATTGTTGTACATTTGTTTTAATATACTTGTCAACCAAATAATTTGATTTTCTATATTGATATATACACGATAACAAGATAGGCTGACACTTACCACAGATGAAAATGGGCAGGCCAGACAAAAAAAGAAAGAAAACCACATGTGTTTTGCCTTCTTTTATAATTAAGATTATTAACTGAAATATTGTAAAATCTGTTTTTTTTTGTTTGTGTGTCTGCCCCATCTGCTTTAATCTTTGTTTATTTTCATTAGCAGCCTTCTTTAAAAATATGACATCATGTTTTAAATGCTCTACTAATTTCCAGTTCTGATACTTAAAAGAATAAAGTTTGGAATTATTCAAATTAACCGTTAGGTAAATTATAAAAAGCTTTCTACTGCAGTAAAATTTTCCATATTATGACACTCATGCATTATTCCTCTCCACTTTTATCATGTTACAATATTGCCAAACCCAAAGCAGACCAAATACAGCAGTGTTGTCTACCATGTAAGCAATAACTTTAATAGCAAAATTTGGCAATACGGTACTGAGAACTGTATTGTCACCTGCTACGAGAATGGTTGACGAGACGGGATCGGGGCCTCATGTTTGACTCTGAGTCAGAGCTAGCTAGGGAGCAGACTGCAGGACGTGCACCATGTGCAAAGTCCCGTCTGTAGTTGTCTGAGGAAGAGGAGTGTGGAGTCGACACTCCAGCACGGTCTTCACTCTGGTAGCCACTTGTACCTAAGATAAAAAGTATATTCAGTTATTTATTAAATACCTTCACCTAAAATCAAGAAAATGGAATGAGTTGAATGTGTTCTTCAGATGTGAAAACTACTTTGCTTGTACGTACACAATTTAAAACAATTATTTTGTTGCGAGTGATAATTCTACCAGAAAATTTATTATTACGATTTTGGTTTTAATAGAAGTCATTTATTTGTAAGTCTACGTGTATTGGGTGGTGGGGTGTGATACAGGAAAGAGGAAATGTTTCAAATCTGAAAGTGAGATGGTTTAATGCTTCTGTATAAATGATGTGTGCATAAAAAAAATGAACTAATGATTAGAAAAAAAAATGATATTCATTTATTGTACACTATTATAATTTACCTGATAATCCATTTAGCTGATGGTGTGGTGCCACGTAAACTTGTGTGTTTTTCGGTATATCATACACAACTTGTGGATGAACTGTGGCACGCTTTTTCTCCATGTATGGCAAAGATTCATGTGCAGAGTCTATATACCTGTAGAGGAGGATCAAGCATTGTTATACATTCATGGTTACACTGAGGAAAATTTATGTATATATCCATCATTTCTTGCTTTCTGCTTTCTTTCGTTCTTTCATTCTCTCTCTTTTTTTTTTTAAATAAACAATGGAAACAATAATCATGCTGTTTACAAGTTTAGCACTACTTTCGACTGCTATGCTTTATCAGCTGGGTGTGAGTATGGAATGAAACAATCACTGACCAACAGACATATTGCAATTTTCTAACTGAAAAATATACTTCAGCTAGTTTGTTGCATATAAGAAACATATATGAAAACATTGTTGGTATGAGAATTTGTAATTTTTGTTTTAACATGCCGTGGACATAATTATTTCAAAATTTGTAGCCAGTATTATGAACTAAGCCTTATGTTATAATTTAATTGTAACAGAGCACATACATTGGTGATAATTTTTCCTTCACATCTGATTTTCTGTTTCATGATTTTATTTTTAAATTTTAAAATTCATTGATTTCAATGTTACCACTCAACTAATTTTTCCATTCATAGATTTTAAATTATTTTAGTGTTTCTGGTAAATTTTTTTATCATTTTCCCGGCTTGTTAGCTTCAGTTCCCTACAAAAGAAAATGATATCACACCCTTAGCCTGAATTCAAGTGCCAGTTTATAGTCATGGTTACCTCTTCCTTTCCATGTACTACTTCTAATTCTTCTACCAATACCCATCCAAGCCTAATCACCAATATATACCTGATAAACTCCCAGTTCTCTTCACTTGTTTCCTATTTTACAATTAATAACAAACCAGCTCTTTTAGTTACTAATTGTGTGCTGCAATAATTTTCACAAACAAATCTAGCTGCTCCTTGCCATTTGATACAAAAAATGTGGGTCCCATACTACATAACCATATACAAGCAATGAGCTTACTAAGTAAGGGTTTCTATTCAATTTCCTTACGTCTCTGGTATGTTTCCTTATCATCCTCTCCAGTAAATGAGGATTTTGATACCTCTCCTAAGCAAATGTCCAATTGAGTTACTATTACATGTTATGTCAAGTTATTTACACTTAACATCTTCAACATACAATTTCCCCTCCATCCCATAATCATAAAAAACCTTTAGTTTTTTTCATCTGTACATCTAATCATCTGAATATTCTTGGCATTTATCATAATTCCACATTGACTTACCTAGTTAGATATCCTATACAGATCTCTCTGTAACAATTCATAGTCCTCTCCCATTGTAATTGTACTGTATAATCAGCAAATAACTCAACTTCTGACTGTAAATCACCAATACAATCACTATAAAATTAAATATTAATTTTCCCTTTCTTTATTTGTGCACATTAGGAAACAAAAAACTAATATGGAATGAATTGTTGCAAAAGATTGTGGTGTGTAACTCTTGTCGTACCAGTATGTTTTAGACAAAATGACCACCAAATCTAAAGATATTGTTAGAAATAAAAATTTCAATATATATATAAACTAAAAAACTGATTCACACCTTGTTTAAGAATTTTTGTAACTGGTTCGCAAAATGATGAATGCAACATTAGAACTCTCACTGTGCCTAGGTGGTTGGCATGATTTGCTACAGACCAATGCAATTCTTGAATGTTGGACACTACACTTGCCCAAGGGGATTTTTTTTGTCAGGTTTTGATGTTTATAAACTTTTTTCAATAATTTGTTCTGTTCCACAAGAGATGTTATGACATATGAATAATAATTAGTTGCTCTGACCTGGAGGAGGGCGTGTAGTCTCGATATTCCCTGCGTGGCTCCCTGTACTCGGAAAGTACTTGTGTGGAAGAGGTTGTGTTGGCAGTTGCCGGGGGGTGGAGAGGGCTGTGGGGAGTCGGCACCATCCGGATCTGCCCTGGGGGCAGCACCACCCCAGCCAGCAGGCAGTGAAGAGTAAAGCTGCTCGTCAAGTGAAAACAGGCGCAGCTGCTGCCGGATGGAGGCCTTCTCCCTGGCGCGCTTACGCTGGAATTCTTCCTCCACCTGGCGCATCGCCTCCAGCTCACTTAGACGCTGACGCTCCTTCAGTTCCGCCTCTCGGGACAGACGCTCGGCAAGCCGGCGTCTCTCAATCTGACGCACCGTGCTCTGGAACGTGAACCTGCCACAAAAAATGGCATACTGTCACAAACTCCCCATCACAATCAGTATTTACCAATAAGCATACTTTTTGTAAGATAATGCTGCCTTGGTGATGCCTCTCATGTGATTTGTGAATCCTCAGTGTGCTCTATGCAATCATTTGAGAATGTAGGATGTGGAAAAAGCTTATTGGCATTTACAGGACAAGCAAGAGATAGTTTGGGAGAATCACGTCAACCCATATTAATGTTTAAAAGAGATTAGTTATAATGCATTGGTGTATTCTATGTTATAAGAGGATAGCATATTCAGTCTGAAGTGCCTTTCTCATGCCTTTAGATTCGTATAACATAAACTTTTAGCAACGTAGGTGGCTTCGTCAGCACTCTACTCATTTCTGTTTTAATCCCTTAGTATTCTCTAATGAGCCAATTACAGGATAGCCATATGATGGACATGCGAAGAGTTGGGTCAGGCATTTATTATGACAGGTTTGAGATGTCCATTTTGTGATGTTTACAGATTTACAAAGCTAAAGTATTGAAGAAACAATATACGATAAAGAACAACTAAATCGATTCAAGAACCGTGGTTGAACTGCTGCAAGTCCTAAGTGAAAATTGATGGTCTCACCGGCGGCCCTTGCTCCTCCTGCCGACTTCTCCGTCTGCGCTCTGTTGCTGCTGCTGTTGTTGCTGCTGTTGTGAGGCGACTTGCTTCTCCCTGTGGCGCTCCCTTTCTCTCTCCCTCTCTCTTTCCCTGTCCCTATCTCTGTCTCGCCTTATATCCGGTGGAAGCTCGGGCGACGGCGTCCTGCCCACCTGTGAAACATTAATACAGTGTACAACACCTGTGTCAAATACACCATTGGCTACTGATAGCAATCAGAGTTTGAGAGACTCTGGATACAAATCAAAAGATTTTACGAATGTTTCCATGAATTAACAGAGGCAGTTTTGACTAAATCAATTATATGCGATTAGATAAAACAAAATTCAGTGTTTTTGTAACAGAATTTGATTTTCGCAGTTGGTGATGTCATTGGTAAAAGCCTCGAGGCGTGACGTGTAGCATACACACCTGCCTCATCTCGCTGCAGCTTGAGATGTCGCCGCACGACTTGGAGAGCGGTGCGGCAGCCCACAGCCCTCGAGCCGATCTGGCTCGGTCTCTGGCCGGCGGTCGAGGCGTCGACCCGTCGACGTCGTCGCCGGGTAAGTACATGACGTGTCGCCCGGACGCCAGGTACGAGAAGGGAGAGGCGCCAGGCGGCGTCTGCGGGCCTCCAGAGTCGCGCTCCGCGGAAGACGGGCTGCCTCGCGACCAGCTGTAGCCAGCCGCCTGCAACAGTAAGATGCAATCCCTGTGTACTTCACTGCAGCAATTGTGAATATTTTAACATACGACAGATAGAACAGAAAACTTTAGCTTTTCAACTTACATCGCTGCTTAAATTTTATGGAACAAACATTCTGGCTCAAATTTTTAATCATCTGTAAGTGGTGTCATTCTGAAATGAAAACTCAAAGGGCAACAACAAAATTAAATGTCAGAACGCCTAAATGCCAGAATAGACCTCTGACTTAGTAAAGAGAATTCTGTGACAGAATTACATTATTATAGGGATTAACATTTCGTTCTGAATTCCAAAGCGCCTCTGAAACCAAAGCCATGATCAGAATTGTTCCTAGATGTTACAGAAACAAAGATTCTACAGTCATGCAAGATTTGTGATGCCCCATAAACAAGATGGTATCTGTCTGTAAGAGATATATGATAAGACTCAATAAGTAAAGTAGTAAAATATTGTATGGGCTATCCATGGAAAAAATATATCAGTTCACTGTTTGGGACTTTCTATATAGGCCTACTGGGGTGTATGGGGAAGAAAGGAAACAAAGAGGCCAATGACACTATAAGCCGCACTGTCTTTGTCAAACGCCATCTTGTTTTTCCTTGCCTCGGACTTCATATATTTTTGATCAGTGAAAAAAATAAGTTATTATTTTAATTCAAACATCTTCCAAATAAACCTGTCACGGAGATCCTATACCTGCTGTGTATGGGTCATATATATTTATAACTTTGTAAGGGTGATGTAGAAAAGCGTAATGAAGGTTGAAAATGAGGGGAAAATAGGGTTAACAGGTACAATCTCTCTCTCCACTGCGACAGTGTTTTTGAAATTTCAACTAGTTTCTATCAAACGCTAATGCAATCGATGAAAGAACTAGTTACCTTTTTATAGTAATTAGTTGTTTCTAGATCGAAAGTCTTACGAGCATAGTGCTAAAGATTTGTAAACTAATAGTTATTATAGTTGGAGAACGAAGACTAACTTTTGATTCCTTGTGATTTGGTATATATTTCTGGGTGTTAGGTATTCCGTTCGTAATTCGCTGCACCCATACAACGTCTCATTTCTAGGACGGTTTCATCATATTCTCAGTTGGAACATATATTTTTTCAGGGCCGCAGAAAAAGTTAGGCAGAAAATATTATTGCTGAATCGCTTTTAACCATATGCCAATCACTGAAGCAACTAGTTAAGCATATGAGAAGGAGCCATACCAAACTATGAAGCTGTACGTAAAAGAACTGATAAATGCATTTCAGAAGAATGAACCAACGATGAGACCCGCAGGAGTTCCACAATACTGGAATATTTAAGAAGTTTTTCCTGTGTCATGGTTATAACAGAAATAGTAAGCAGCGTGCGGGGATCAGACAGTGATACGTGCAAGCGGGTGGTAGAACTGCTTACCGGTGCCGGAGCGTTGAGCGAGCCAGGAACGCTGCGGCTGAGCATCCAGTTCTCGTCTAGTGGAGCTCGCCCACGGTCCACTTCTTCGTCGTCGTCGCCGTCCCTGGCGAGCGTCCCGAGCGCCGCCCCCAGTGCTCCGGACACCGACCGACGCAACTTCTGCAGGCTGTGGAACGGCGCCCCCGCGTCCTCCAAACTCGTCTCGCGGCGCAGCCTCGACTGTGGTACCAACAACACGACACACGGTAATATACGAGTCACCATAAGCTCTTCCTCCACCACCTACTTTAGTGTTCAACCTCATAGCCTGCTGTGTGAGTAATTAAAGAATTTTATTCTTATTTGGAGCAACGAAAATTTCATTACAGGCATGTCAAGAAAGGTAATGAAAAGCTTCAGATGATTTGGATTAATGTGGCATATGTATCTAAAGATTTAACCACAAGAATATTCGCATATTGCTTGTACATACCAAGTATAGCTATACACTTACTAACATGACGATAAGAAATTATCTTAGTCCACAACTCGTAGGTTGGTTGGATGCTGCAGAAGGAAGCATGCTAAGTCAGTGTGTCAGGTAGAACGGTCAGTTCTTTTTCTTCGAGACATGTAGTTTACGTGGATTCTGAACCTTAGAATTATCGTTTCCTTATTCCCCTTTGCCTTATTATTTATTTTTGTTTAAACGTCGTACTGAAAAATTATATTGGGTCAGTTTTCTCTATGGCAAGTTGCACAGAAAAAGACATCTGTAGAAGTGTGAGTTCAATATAAAAAAGTTATATACATATGTAAAACTTTATTTGAGTAAATGATTTAAAGCACCACCACACTGACTTTTTTTATTCTTTGCTTATGGCTTTACGCCTCGTCGATGTAGAGGTCATTATAGGCGAGACACTAGGAGGACATTAACAGGTTGAAACCTAGAGCTTGACATAATGGTTTTTGTGCGGTTTTCTATAATCATCCAGGAGAATGCGCGAACGGTCACCAGTTCCCACATCCACATATGATAAATAAGTACACTTAACATTCAGAACAGCCGTCGTATAACGATGACCGTAAAAACTACGTACTTGACGAACACAATTGACAGTTAACACACAGTAGTAACACTGTTCATTGAGAAGGCGAGACTTAAGCTATCCGCTTAGTATAACGATCACCAGTGTATCATTTAACTAGGCCAAAAAATCAGAATTAATGTTGATATAGAATATGATCAAGTGAAAAAAGTCCTATGTTTAAGAGGCTTAATCATTCAATGATTTTGTTGGATGGTAAAAAAAAGCAAAAATAATAACAACATAATTACAAGAAACTTTTCCCAAGGAAGGACACGAACAGCTGCCGTCAAGGTGCATCACGAGACCTTATCTCCTTGCTTCCGAAACATCCGTTGAAGAAGTTTCCATCAGAGTTTCAGTTTGTAATAATCAAACACAGCAATCTGATCGATGTGTCTTACCAGCGGAGTGAAAGAAACAGCTGACACTTCTAAACTTGCACATTTGGGACCCAAATACATCAACAAAATAATGCTGTCATTAGGGACTAACAGACTTGAAAAATCATTACCGCCGATGTTTTGTTATCTATTGAACTTGTAAAACAACTGAAAATTCACAAACGCCTTACAAGCTAAAGAACATTACTTTTTTTTTTTTTTTAAAAAAGTCCATCCTATTGTATTTCAATCAGTATATTGCAGGATTTCTAATATCTCAAGCTTTAACCCATTTTCTGAGGCGTCGAGTCTAACCTTGGTTGCAGCAAAGTCATCCCCCTGTTGGGCGTAGAGCGCGAGGCACAGCCTGTCATCCCGGGGCAGTGATAGGGAGAAGACGTGCGGCCGCGGAGAGAAGCGGGCTCCCCTAGTCGCGACGCCCGCCGCCCCAGGAGCCGCCGCCTCCGCCTGCCCCCGGTGTCGCCTCGAGCTGGTCGTCGCGGGGCAGTCGCCACCGTCCGAGCTGGACTCGTCCAGGTCTTGCTGCGGGGTCCAGGCGGCAGCCTTCAGTCTCGGAGCAGGCTCGTCGTGTCCCGGGCTCGCGTCCCCGGAGATGCCCGAGTCTCCGGATTTTGAGCGGGGTGCCTGCGGCAGCGGCGGCGCTACCGGCCTCGACAGCCTCTGGATGCGCTCCTCCAGCAGCACCTGGACACGGTACAGCAGTGCGTAACACAACGCAAGAGAGACAACATTGCTCCTAGATATAGATCATTAGCAACCATTATGACTTATAAGGTCCAAAATAATGTTTGCTATTACAATTTGACTGACTCAGCGGAACAAACGAAACTACTGAAACAGTAGTTTCGTTTGTTCCGCTGAGTTGGACAACGGTATTTCCTATCCTGGATCGAAAAGTGGTTAGCGCTAGGTAGCATTTATTCCCAATTTCATTAACGAAGCATCCTTAGGGTAGCCGTTACCAGGGCCGGCGTTGGGGGGGGGGGGGGGTAAGCGGGTCAAAAGTACCCGGGCCCCGTGGGTTGAGGGGGGGCCAATCACCGACTATAGGGGCCCTCAGGCCATGAAGCCAAGATTCCTAGCGCCGGCCCTGGCCGTTGCCCTTTGGTCTATGAGAAATGAAAGGCATTGTACGACATCAACTACTGGGTGTTTCAAAAATGACCGGTATATTTGAAAAATCAATAAAAACTAAATGGGCAGCGATAGAAATATACCGTTTGTTGCAATATGCTTGGGACAACAGTAAATTTTCAGGCAGACAAACTTTAGAAATTAGTTACGATTTTCGAGAACAGATGGCGCTGCAGGCGATTTGAAAGATATAGAAGTAAACGCAGTCTGTGAGTTCGCCATTCTGTAAGTCGTCTTTCTGCTGTAAGCGTGTGCTGTTCACAGATTGCAAGTTTGCTGTGAATAAATGGTGGAAAATATCGTACTTTAGATTTTTTCAGACTGCAGCTCCATCTGTTGTTGAAAATTGTACTAATTTCGAAAGTTTGTCTGCCTGAAAATTTACTGTTGTCCCAAGCATATGGCAACAAACGGTGTATTTCTATCGCTGCCCGTTTAGTTTTTATTGATTTTTCAAATGTACCGGTCATTTTTGAAACACCCTGTACAAATAACCGATATACCGCACTGGTATATTAAGTTTCTAGTAGCTGGATTCTAATGTCCACCATAGTATATTGTGTTAGAATCACAAATATAAACTACAAAGTGAAAAATCTTTTTAAGCCAGATTGCACATAAAAGAGTACAAATCATACTAGCAACGAAAAGAAATCAGGAATTTTGGTATGTAGGAACTGTTAACCCCTAGAAAGCCCAATGTTTTAGAGATAAATTAACGCAAGAAATAATAAGCTAATGTAATGTGTTAGTGTATGCTGTGTGTGCTTTAGTGTAATGATTTATGCTGTAGAGAATTCGCAAAAGTGTTAATTAAATGACGTTTTCAGGCATATGGTGGAGTCGAACATAGCTCGTTACATTAGTGAAACATAGATGTTAGAAAATAGAGTGTGAAGAAATATGAAATCATTTCGAACGTGAAAGAAACTAAAGTATGAAATTGTGCAGATGATAGGTGTGAAAGAAACAATTTTACTAAATAAATGCGACACTGGGTCATATTTTTAGAAGCAAGGGATGTTAAAGAAACGGAGATTTGAAAAAGAATGACTATAGAGGATGGTAGAGGTAAGAGTCAGTGAAAAAGATAATTAAATGCGTAAGGGAATGCAGCGATGCTAGTAGACAAGACACAAGGAAGAATGGATGATTGCATCAAACGAGAGGTGTACTTACGGAAGCATCGTCGCCAGCGGTGGATGTGGCAGGCGAGGAGTTTGCAGGGTGGTCTATGGCGGAGAGCAGACGCCAAGCGGCGGTGGGCGAGAAGCGGGGAATGTCGAGCTGCTTCTTGGGCAGCGTAGGGCGCAGCTGCAGAGATATGTCTCCTCCTAGCCCGTCGTCCTCCTCGGACAGGGAAGACGACGCCTCGCCACTGGAGACGCTGCCGCCAGCACGCACCACTCTACACCACCAAAGGCATTGTCATCAGAGGCGAACACGCAACATTTTGCTTTTTCGGTTCCATTTGCTGCAGGACTTAGCATCCAGAAACTGTAGACTACAAAAAGCATCAATCTCACTGAACAACAAGAAAATCTATTTTTACTGAAAGATACCTTGTATTCGAATAATGATCCTAACTACAGAAATTACTTCAGTTTTATTTTCAGATTTTTTTTATTATTTATTACCATTATTATTTTATGCAGATTGACCATATCGGATCACTCAAAGCCTCGATTCCTATCGGGGCTTGTAACTAAGAATTTTTCCAGTGTTTCAACTGGGTAGTTAGATCCAGTGATTGTCAGTTTCTGGAGCAATTTGGTGGAGGGGGTGCTATGTCCTTACGACGGCCGAACGTCACACGGCGGAAAGGCGGTCCACGGGAGACGGTCACGAACAACCCGAACAAGTTCCAGGAGCAGGCCGAAACGTAATCCAAAAACGCGCACTGGCAGAGTCCGGCGTGTGGTTCACAGAGTCCGAAGAGAGTAACAAAACGTATCCAAGAACGAGCACTGTCAGAGTCCGAGAGGCGATTCACAGTAAGAGAGAGTACCGAAAGCGCAGTGAACACTGAACTGTCGAGTGGAGCTGCGCTGGCTTTATTTATATGTGCGGCGGGTTGGCTCCGATTCGCCGCGGCGGAAAACTATGATGTGGTGGCGCTGGTTGGCCCGATGCCAGCGCCGTCTATATGAGGTCGACATCCATGCCCTCTACCGGGCATGCGACGATGTCGGGACGGGATACCAGAGGGGGGAGGAGCTTAAGTGTTACGATTCATAAGCAATTTGTATAGGCTTTATTCTCTATGATAAGTGTATTTTCGTTTGCAAAATGTTTAGTTAATGAGGTGAAAATTGGGGACCGTCCCAGAATTCGGTTGTCCGCAGTCAGAATGGGTGATACGCGAGGCTCGGGACTTGAATCTGGTTCCGCTGTACCTCGAAATAAAATCTTTGAAACCGTTTATTGATGACGGAACGTGGAGACATGGATATAATTTTCAACTCAGGAATTAGTCAGAGCCGAAATTATCGATAAAGTTATTATCATAACCATTATATTTAGCTGCTTCTGGTGAACAGATTAAGCATTCCATGCTATTGAGATAGTTAGAATAATTATTTTAGCATTAAATCGATTGGTGGTATGAATAGAGTTAGGTTAAAATTTATGTGAGCAGACAATGTTACAAAACATGCAAAAAGTATAGTTGTCCCCAATTGGAAAAACTAAGCACAAAAAATGAATGGATGTATCAACGCGTGCAGCCACAAATGGGTTTTTATTTGTAATTAACACTTTACACGGAACTTTTTTCTAGTTGCGGAACGTCTCTGCCTATAATGTTAGAAAATTAATTATACAACATTACACTCCGTGCTGATCGACTATTCGAATGAAATTAATTTCCGTAAATTCATAAAACAAACTGAACAAAATGTTTAGTAAATGTAATAAAGCTCAACGTGCTGAATTTACAAGCAAATGGCTCTTTAAGGCAGCACACCGATTCACATTATTTCCTACTAAACGCTGAATTCGAAAAATTGTAAGTGAATTCTGTCTATAAAATCGTAAGTGTGGAAAAGATAATTAGTGCAAATCAACATATATTTAATCACTTGCTTCTGGATGTACTGTTTATAAAACAAAATAAACACAATTTGCATTATCTAATTTTTAAATGATATAATAAAAGTTAGGGCAATGATTAGTAAAAGTTAAACGTTGAAATGTACAAGTAGTATAGCTCAAATTCTTAAAGAATATTTATAGTATACTAGCTATGCCCGGCATGCGTTGCAATGCCTCTTTTTCTTTATTAAGTGGGTACAGATATACAAAACAGATACATTTACATCTTCAAAATAAAAAAACAATGATGTTTATGAATTAAATTAATATTCAAAAAGTTTATTCTAGTGCTTTGGGATATACATGTTTCGTCTTTCGTTTTCTGCACAAACAGACGATTGGTTTTTTATAATATTTGGTACAACTATGTTTAGTAAAATTATAGTTTTAAAAACTAAAATACACGCTTTTGTAACAATGTGAACTAAAAGGTTAAAAATAATCTTTAAATATAAAAAATTTTGTTCAAAAGCACTAGGATGTCCCACAGTTCAGTATAACTTTTAGAATAAACTTAAAATAAGAATAAAGTCTCTGTTTAAAAAGTTAACTTTACTGTAAAAAAAAGCGTGGGGTTCTCTCCACTCTAAAAATTCTTGGCAGTTGACGGCCGGACTTTTCGGGAATTTCACGGCCATCAATGCCTCTTGAATTTAATTTTTTTCCCCTCCCTTATACCGAACAGCTAAGTAGACGAGACTTCGTTCAGTCGAAATTGGGATTCCTCTACCCTTTTCGCGAACTTAAAATCGCTCTTGGAAGATAATCCATTTCACACCATGAACACAACAAATAGTGCGCCACGATAAACATCAAATATTGTTCTGAAATCGGAAATCTCTCTGGGAGAAGTGTGTGGAATTGAGCGAAAATATAGACTACAACGGCACTGTTTTAAACGATAATGGGTGGGTGTATGGGTTAGGTACGAAATCATCATTGTCATATCCGACCGAGCGTGGTGGGTGAGCGGTAAAGCTCTGGCCTCACATTCGGGAGGACGCCTGCACGAATCTCTGTCCGACAATTCAAATTTAGGTTTTCTATGGTTTCACCAAATCACTCCAGGCGAATGCTGGGGTGGTTCATTCAAAAGAAAGCTATATTCGCACTAATTAGTTTAGAAAAAGTGGAAAACTGAGAATTTATCTTTTCGATAAAGTTTCTAATGCATAGACTGACTGACGTACCTGTTGCTGGCGGCGGCTTGGGCTGGAGCCGGCGCCCTCCTGGCCTGCAGACTGGCTGCGAACCTGTCGACCACGTCCTTGTCGCCGCTGGACGCCTGCTGCTCCATGCCGAAGTAGAACATCTTAGGCGGCTCCTGCCGGCGGCGCTCAGCGCTGCGCTTGCGCGGAGGCGGCAGGCTGGAAATACACACGCACAGTGGAAACACACTTCTGCTATACAGGATTCAATAATCATAACATATGATGTAGCTGATATTTTTGTAAAAAATCTAAAACCCTGAACGTTTTTATAAATGATACACATAGCTGCTCCGTGGAACAAATTGCAGTCCTACGAAACTGGATACCATGCACACCTTCTGAATGTGTAGAAACCAGGAATAGACCATTCAAAATTTTGACCCCTATTTTCCTTTTCCAACTCAGATCAATAGATTGTATAGACTGTAACTACCGTACACGGCCAATAACTAAACCCGTGCCCTAAAACACAAAAGACAGCGGCATTAATTACGTAAGCAGTTTTTTTTCGAAAATCTGGACCCCCTCCCCCAGGTGAGCATCTGGTGAAATATATTCTGGGGGATCTCTAGTGTTCTTGAATATTCAAATGATGATGTGAGCTTTCTGCGGACCCTTCCTCTCCCCCTTTGGATATATTTCATCGATTCCTCCCCACCCCCTTTCCATTTGTGCTTACGTAATTAATGGAAGCCTCCGGAGGATAATAATTGTATTAATCATGGAGGCGGCGATACCGTGGCTCTCTAAACAAAACGTGTATAATTTACTGGAGATAAAATATCGTTTATTCTCGGAATTTGGTTGAATGTATTAATGAGTCTGGTATACATTCTTTAAATTCCTGCTCTTCTACGTTTTCTTGTTGTTGCCTTGGAATTTATTGCCTACCTCTTAATTCTTTAAATTCATGTTTTGTAAATGTTACGTACAAGTGCAAACGTGTATCACAAACTGTATTTTATTTTATTAGTAAAAGAGTAAAAAATTTTAATAACACACTTCTATCCTGTTTACAAGTTTTACTTTCGTAAAAATGGGAAACTCGCTGTAATACCCCAAACCTGTGTATGTAACATCAAATTCATACAGGAATTTTTAAGAACTGAGCATAATTTGGGTTAGACATTGTATTAAGTACAGCTTGCAGTGTGGTAGAGACGAATTAAGTGTTCACTGTAAATACTGAATAACGCAAAACTGTGGCATGGATATATGAAACCATTAAGTCTTAGCAAATATTCAATACAATGAGAAGCGACATAAATGAGAATGGTAAGACTGCAAGTGATGATTAATTTTTATAGAAATTAGTGTGTCTTGGTTTCAGCAGATCAAAAAGACTTAAATCATTTATTACTGATTGATTTATTAGAGATTGATTTGTATTTAAGCATTTAAACAGAAAAAATCTCAGATAATGAGAGTTGAAAAGAAATACACAATGATGCCTAGATCTACTGACTGATAGACTATATGTTTAAATTAGACTCCTTATGCACCAACCTATTATAGTTAGAAAAACATTTCAGCAAACATTATATGCTGGATATTGCTTACTGAAGCAACTGGACGCGAGATACGTTTACACACTAAATGTGTTTGCGATATTTTCTAATTTAGTCAGGTTTATTCGCCATAATTTAAGAAGTAGGAAGAAACATAATTCCTAAACGGTGAATAGCTAGTGTTGAGGGGGAATGTAATCGAAAATGCACAACTAGCTTAAAAAAACCTCGGTGAGGCCACCATATAAAACATAAAAGACTGAAACTTTGTGCACTTACTGTGATGTGTTAACGACATAGTACACTGACGCTATCTTAGAAAATGGCACTTGTACAGTCATATCAAATATTTTTTGTCCTCTCCCGATACAGGTACCTGTTTCAGCAAAATTATATGATAGATATATTGTTCACATTCTTTTCCACCATTAAGTGTATATAAACATCTCTTACTATAAGAAGAAAGGGTAAAATACAAGTATGAATAGAATTTATACCTTAATTTTAATTTTGGAAGCAGTAAACTGTTGTAAAAATTTCAATACAAGTGTCCCTAAAACCTCCAAATAGAATAAAAGATGAGGAAATTCTTCATAAATATTTGTCCCAACAATCTATAAGTTGTCCTTGAAAATTTTACTTCTGTATTGCTTATAGATGTAGAGAAAATTGTTCCTATATGCTGAAAAATAGACATCTGAGAAAATGGCACTCAAAGTTTAGAAAAGTTTTTTATTTGTATTTGCTGTACTTGGCAGCGACGGATAAAAAAAAATAGTTAAAACACTTCCAATTGAGTTAAAAGCCTAAAACTTTAACACAATGCAGATAAATAACTATATAATCGAAAAACATGATTCAAAAAATCAATTTTTTGAGCTCTGATCGGTTACCCCCGCGGAGGAGAGAGATTGTGAAGGTGTTACTGACATCTCCCAGTGCTTGTCGGGCGGCCTGGGCGTGTCGTCTCCCAGTGGTGGCTGCCGCTGCCTGGACTGAGCTGCTGTGGTGGGGAGACCTGCAGACGGCGAGGCCGACAGAGGCCGCAGCCTCTGCGCAGCACGCACCAGCTCCGCCTGCAACACAACGTCACGATAACACCAAGTTAAAGGCGCTGCTTCCCAAACTTAAAAATTCCTTCCTTCACAGTTAACCATTATTTGATGGTTTTCAGTCAAGCTTTACTTTCTCATTATAAACGAGTAACGAGAGAACTGTAGGGTGTTTACGACGTTTATGTTTATTTAAATTGCTAATCTTAGTTGATTTGAGGGAACCTGCAGAAGATTGTGCCCATTAAAAGTGTTTATTACTGCCTTTAACTGACAGTTTAAAAGCACTGAACCTGAACGGACAAATATAGTTTTCAGCCTATCAGATTTTTTTTTGCTGTACGAACAAAATTACTTCCGAAAATGAGTAATTATTCTGCAAGAAACATACATTCCTTTAAAAGCTACGCTGGTTAGTTGCGGCAAATCGAATTTGAAGATTTCATAATTATTCACAGTACTTATACAAAAAGAAAGTTAGTAAACAATAAAAGTGGTTAAGGCGTCCTCGGTTCGAGTTCCTGTGATGGTGGTGGTGGGGGGGGGGGGGGGGTTAGTAAGCCCTTAAGCCCATTACACATTGTGCTGTGTAATGTGATGGAGCAATTTGGGGAGTATGAATGTTGTCATCTGTCTGCGATACATGTGACATGTTTTCTATGCTATGTGTATTTTTGTTTGTGAAATGTGCAGTTTATGAGGCGGAGATTGGGGACAGTCACAGCACTGCGAAAAACCACAATAAGGACGGCCGCTACGCTAGCTCCAAGACGAACCTGGTTCCATTGTACCTACCCTATGGGGTTGTCCATTAACTACGTGAGGTGTTTTTCCGGAATTCCCCCTCCCCTTCTGATGAGACTTAGTGAGATTTTGTCGAACCCCTCCTATAATTTACGTGAGATTTTGACGGAAACCCCCCCCCCCTTACCAATCGATCTCGCAACTTTTTGAGACCTTTTTTATTTTTTTTAGGTCTCATGCTCCCAAGGGCGGTTATTACCCCGCTTAATTCGGTTTTTGGATCAAAACACCCCCCCTAAAGTTGACTTTCGCGTGATTTGTAGACCCTTTTTTTTAGCTCTACCATTGTACAGGAATTTCGACACCTCACGTGAGATTTTCGTTGACTCCCTCCCCCTAGGTGAGATTTGGTGAGATTTTGCCGGACCCCCCCTCCTCCTATTTCACTTCACGTAATTAATGGACGCCCCATATCCAGTGTGGTGGCGCATCCGCACTGGCGGATCCTTTATTGTTTTAGTATTATTTTATTTGATCCCTCATGCGTAAAGTCTGCATTTTTATTTTCCTAATTTCAATTCTGTATTTTCCTGTGTTTTTGCTCTGTCGTCGCAATTTTACGTTGACCTTTAGTCTTCCTCGCTCGTATGCTTAGAGGTACACTATATTTACTTTACAAATGATTTATCTTGTTTACGATGTATTCTCATCTTGGCGGTTTTAAACATCTTATTTTTATAATCTGTATTTACTTTTAGACTAATTACGTTGCTAGAAAGAACACGTGCTCTCTAATAAGTGTTTCATATATTGTGTCTGGAATCCAATTTGACTACACAAAAATTTGACAGTTTCTCGAATGAAGTAACCAGTTCGTAAAATGCTCGTCGGGGGAAGCTCACTCTACAGTGTAGGTTCTAAAATCGGGGGGGCGCGAAGACATTTGGAGGGGAGCGCGGAATGAGAGGTAGCTTCGCCACCAATGCGATCAATACCCTAGTGCTCCACAGCCTTTATTATGACATCACTTACTTAGTGAGTTTCCTCTGAGAAGTCGTTGTTAGTAATGAGAAATAGGCATTTATCATTTATATGAATGAAATTGTCGTGGGGGAATTTTCATTTTTTTTTTTAATGATAAAGGGGCATCATAAAAAAAAAACAAAAAAAAAACACAACAACAACTTTGGAAACCTCTAGTGTATAGTATCGATTATGGTCTGTATTGAGAGAGTGTCGTACCTGAAACTCTGGTGAGGACAGGCTGCGGACGAGCGGCGGGTGCTGCGGTTGTGGCTGCGGCCTTTGGTTGCTGCTGGTGCCGCCCTGTGGTGGCCCACTGCGCCGGGTCTCTGCCCTGGTCTTGAAGAGCCGGATGCGACGTGGCTCCTCCCAGCGCCCCGAGTCCGGCGACGAGCTGGCCGCCTCCGCGCCGCCCGGCGACGTGGGTGGCGGGGCAGGCGCTTTGTACTTCTTGCGGCTACGGCTGCTGGGGAAACACACCCACTTAGCACAAACCGTGCTGATTATATTACTCATCCCGTGTGATTACTACCTTTATCGAATACACGAAAAAACAAACCGTCATTATTGTAGCAATGATAGGTAAGTTCGATCAATCAGTAATTTTATATTAGTGTGACGTATCCAAAACCTTCAACAAACATATGGATCTATGATTGTTTAGTTAATGAGTGGTAACGCTCTCGCCTCGCATTCGGGAGGACGAGGGTTCGAATTTCCACCCGTCCAAGCAGATTTGGGTTTTCCATCGTTTCCCCAAATCACTCTGCTGTGGAATAAATTCTCTTGTAATAACATGTCATATTCTTCAACTGTAATTTTCATATATAGTAGTGTAAAATACACTTTAACCTAAACGTGTCTTTTATGTGTTATCAAAGAATACTTCATGTCTCATCTCGTAAAACATAAGACGAAAGATTTTACGCTGATTCAAGTAAGTTTGTTGGTTTAATAGTTGTCTTTGCCTTCGCTCCATGTGACACTAGTCGTAACCTTCATGTCATCAAACCATAAATTCCCAAGAGTAAAATTTCTGCCCAGGTATTTAACTTTCATATGTATAAGCTAATATGAAGAATATGATGCTATCGCTGTTACTAACTAAAAGTTAATTGTTGTGGCCTAAAGAGAAGGCGACATATCTTCAAATTCCTTCCTATTCCGCGTCTCTCGTAGCTGAACCAGCAGTTTAACGGGGAACCTGAGCCACGGTACTTTCTAATATACTTCACAGGTTTGTTTTTTTTTTTTTTTTTTTTTTTTTTTTTTTTTTTTTTTTTTTAAATGGCATTCGGCAACGGAGGCCATACAGCCAGCTCAATGTGTATTTTCTCCAATGTATGGACGCCACAGGACGGACAAGACATTCACACAGACACACAACACTTAACATCCATGCCCGCGGCCGGATTCGAACCGGCGGCCTTCGGCACGTGGAGCTAGCACTCTAGCCCCTACGCTACCGAGGCCGGCCACAGGTTTGTTGGAGGTGATATTTTGGTAAAATCCTAGTAGAAATTTCTGGCCGGACCCGTAAGCAAACTACTGTAACTGATCTGTTCCTAGCAGTTTTCTACGTTATGTGATCGTATTACTTCTGACGTTATTGCGTAAATAAGTAAACAGTCAGTATAGTGGTTGCAGCAACGTTAATCCTCTGTATGGTAATAAGCTAAATTTTATGGCTATACACAAGGACGTGAACAAACGAGACGGGTCAGTCATCTTCATTATGTCATATAAACAAATAATAATTAAGTAAATGCGTATATTTACCATATTGCGTTATTTCTTATTAAACATTCGAAAAATTTATTCACTGAAAGAAACGTAATTATTATCCAGCTGCTTTTAAGGACTAATGTTTCGTCAATAACTTGTGAGTTTGTGAAAATTTCGCTAGTTCTCGAATGAAAAGTTATGTTTGCCATTAATAGTACAGTAAATGGAAAATCAATCCTTTCAAATGTGTTTATAAGCCTAGGAGAGATTTTTCCTTAGTGTGAAAAATACAAGGTTGCCCGCCGAGGTATGAGATAAATTTCGGGAAATGCACTATTACAGCCTTGGCTGTTATCAACATCTTTTATTTTTAGCCGATTACATATTTATTTGTGCCGATACTTCTAGCTTTTCTCCTTTGTTAGTTGCGAGTTTCATTTAATATAGGCCTACTTTACGCGATCATTTCTAAAAGCAAGGTTCCCAGCCGTTACTTTTAATCCTTACCATTTTTAATTGTGGAATGATTATAATATTAACTATCACAAATCCAAAATAAGAGTTGCATATAGCTACAGTTATTGACAAAATACGTAAAATGATAATAGTAATAATAATTATTAATAATTATTTTATGGATCTTATGCCTCTGTAGCCATTTCCATTCTAGCACATTTTTACACTTCCACATTCTTTACAATCTGAGGTATGTTGTTCATCATCTTCTTAAGTAATTTATTCCAGACCCTGAATCCCCTGATTCCTTATTTCATGATGACGGTCCTCTCTTCCATTCCAGACGCTGCTTCTAAATCTTTGCCCAATATTTACTTAGACCTCATTGAAAGTATATAATATGGCTCGTACATGTATCCTACACCTTGTTCACTCAGAACTGACTGTTCAAGGTTATTTTTCCTTGCCCCACTCCTCACCTCACCACCCTTCCTGCACCTCCGAGCTGAACACTGTATCCAGGTAAGCGAGTGTTAAATTTACCCTTCGCAGGCATGGGTAAGGACAGCAGAGAAGGGACTGAGCAGACTGATTTTAAGCCGTCTCTGTTAACTGCAAGGGCTCCGCTCACAGTAATAAGGCCGATGGCGCGGACAAGGAGGAACTTATCCTCTCTTTTGCTGCTCCCTACACGAGGACCTTGGATGCAGAAAGGTGACGCGACTCTCCTGCGGGGAAATGGACGGTACCGTAAAGCAACGTGCACCGTTGAAGGTGGCAGTCATGTCGTGGGTGTCCGTCCACGGCCTAAAGTTTGCGGAAAGTCTGGTGTGGCTGCTGTAGCGGTGTACGGATCTGTGATCAAATAACTTTGTGGTGGGGATTTGTAGTGCACGGATCCGAATATCTTATCCGGGTGCGACAGCAATGCTAGTTGAACGTGGCGGCGGTCTTTGGACTACTGCGGCGGGACTGTGCGCTTCGATGGTGCTCTGTGAAGCTTGGAAGAGTTTGCGGAAACCAGAGCCCATCATTGATGCTCGGTTTGTTGTTTGGGCGCGGGGCAACGCACACTTGGAGCGTGCCCCGTAGTGAAGGAAACTGTGGTCATCAGAGATGCTTATGCTGTCGGTTTGGTATCGGGGAACGTTCGACAAGGACAGCCCTGCATGGTGATCGGTCACTATGGCTTCTCCCTTGTCTCGATATGGGGACAGCTGGTGGCGGACGTTGGCGGTACTAGCAGAGAGGCTTTAGCTAAACAGTCAAGTTTTGGAGGGTCTTCGGACTGGTTCGTGGCGGGCGCTTAGTTCGCGTCGCTTCCCGTGAGCATCTTTGTTGCGTAGCGAAATGAGCCTATGAGCCTCGCCTTAACATCCCTGCTGTAATAGTGGGTTATACTTCAGATGGCCTAATCCTGTGGCGGAGGTGGCTGCTAGTTAGGAAGGTATACTTGGAGTCAGGCTAATTTTTGGTGAATGCAAACTCGAGTTCTAACTTAACCTCACCAGCTCCTGTAAGATCAAGCAATGGACTATAGACTCTTCGTCCGCCGATTACCCTCCATCGAGTCCTAGTTCAGCTCCTTTATAATTTCATTAACTGAGCGCATTCTACGGTAAATTGTACAGACAAATCTAGCTGCCCTCCCCTGCACCCATTCAATAATTACTGAACTTCTCCCGAATTGAGCGAGATTGCTTACTTGTTGAGCTTCGAGCGTGCAGGTGCGGCATCTCTCGCTCGTAGGTCCGGCTCCGATCCGAAGCGCATCAGCTGTTGCTCCTGTTGTTGCTGCTGCTGTTGATGCTGCTGCTGTTGAGTCGGCGTGGCGTGCACCGAGGTGCTGCGAGCCCTGAACTCGAGCCGTGGGTGGTCGTCAGCATGCTGCAACAAGACATACCTGAACTACCAACTGCATCGGAACAAATACCACTCCTGGCGTGGATACGTCTTTAAGTTCTGTGGGGTATCAATGCAAACTCAAGCGACCGGAAAAATGGAAATTTCTTTCGTTTATATGTCTTAAACTAAACATTATAATCCAATAATTCAAATTTTGTAATATATAGCAGTGCTTCTCAGCATGTGGTCCGCACACAGAATGTAAAAAATTTAATTGTAATCGGATTAATCATTTAAGTTAGTGAAATTTACTCACATAAAATCGATAACGTACTCTTACTATTTCAGGCTATAAGAGAAGAGAATATTTCTTCGACCAGCTAAAATACTATTATTTCCGAGATTTGACAGCATTGTTACTATAATACGCTTCCAGTTGGCATCAAAGAGAGTGATGTTCCTTAGCGAATTATGTTGATGACCGTTTTAAGAGAGTCATGTTGTAGACATAGGTCTTAATCGTCAGCGGTATGTGCCGATAGCAGTTGGTAGGATTTTTTTAATAATATACACAGAGGTAGAAAAGTTAGGACCATATAAATTAGCAGATTATAAAATTATTTTTAACATTTTACTGGTTTTGTTGTAAACGATTGAGAAACGCTGGTCTATAGAGTTTATGTGCATATTAAAAGTTGTGGGTAGGAGGCACGTACAGGGGAAATGAGGGACGGATAACGCGCAACGACTGGGCACCGTAATTTTGTACTGAGAAGGGGTAGTACGTTGAAATTCTTACATATTTGTAGAGAATAACAGAAACTACTATATTAAGTACTGTAGAAGTAAAAAATTATAAAATAAACTGATATAGTTAGGTCATTTAGTGTGCTAAGTTGCGGAAAATTTGCAGGATATCGAAGAAACTGCAAACGAAATATTAACAGAAATATAATGAATGTAAAAGTTTGTAAAGTCAGTCCAAGTTGACTTTGCAGAAGCGTGGAGATTAAATAGAGAACATAAGAAAAAACGGGTCATATTGCTTCACCAAGACTTTCTTTATCGTTCCTCTCATATCGCAGAAGAGTTCATGACTCAGAAGACTGCGAATGTGCCTCCATACTCATCCGACGACATTTTTTGTTCATCAGTTACTGTTCATTTGTTTGTTTGATTTGTTTAACGTTCTCATATTTAGCATTCGTCCTACACGTGGGCTGTTTTACGATCAATCAAATGAATTTTATGTTTACCACTTTACAAACGTGTTGAAGTATGAATAAATATTAAAATCTAGCAAGTACGTTTTTTATGTCTCATTTTTATGTCTCATTCGGCTCTTTCAAAGTTTTAACGTATAAATCACTGTAATAAGCAGAGACAGCAAAAATGTTGCAGCAAGTAACACTTATTACAAGGAGTTTGAATATCAACTACAGCGTAAAATCATTAATTGAATTTAAAAAGAAAAATATGTTTATAGTAGAAAGAAAATATGTTCAGAAATGATCTGACAGTAACACTGAAAAGTTCCCGGCATAGCTGCAGCAGAGCTTCTGAATGAGAAATTTCATTAATTTTTGGGGGTTTTCTTTATTTTTATTTATCTTTACAACGCAAAACATATTCAAAATTTGGTTATTTAAGCTTTTTTTTTTTTTTTTTTAATGGAAAGCGATATATCTCTAAACAAGTAAGGTAATTGTGTTCTTGGTTCCTGTGGAACGAGTTGGAAGTTGTGTGTTTGCACGAACAAGTTTAATAATACTGAAGACTATACATTTAATGCCTGTACTTGCATGAAAACACTGTTTTGGAGAACCCTTCCTTGGACTCCACGTATTTATAAAAGCAATCTTCTATCAGAGGTGTGGACGAGAAAGATGATGTGCTTATGACGGCATCACTGTTTCTACGACTCTGCTGCAGAATTTTTCGCATTATGTTAACAGTTGCGCCACGGTGGTATCATATGGGGATTTAATACACAAAAAGAGAAGAAAACAGAAAAAAGGTTTCATTTTGTTGATAATGTTTGCCCACGTTTTGGTAGCAAAAAAACGTCGAAGTCTGCATTTACACACACACACTGCTGGCATTATTCCGTTCAAAGGGCAAATCGGTCCACAAACTGTGTCACACAAGGTTGTTGGTTTTAATGTTGACGTCACAAATTCAAGAGGACACAGTTGCTACCATTATCTTCCCTTCTTCAGTAAATAAATAAATTTGTGACGAATTTCAACACAGGACACCACTGAACTGCCTGATCACACCTCAACAGTTGGTCGTCACATCACTGCACTTCTTACCCTCTGCCTGGCAGCCGCCTTCTTTGCGGCCCTGAGGGCCTTGTTGCACATGGTGGATGCTCGCTGGACACTGCGGGTCGCAGCGTCTGGTCGATGTCTTTATAGTTCCACCGCCAAGTGGAGCGAGAAGTCGCGGCATGGTGCCAGCCAGAGGGACATGACCCCGGCCAACAGAGCCAAATGCAGTTTCTCCTCTCTTTTCTACGAATGGGGAAAACGTGAAATCTAGAGCTGCATCTGATCCGAGTCATTCTTATGCAGTTTGGGTGCAGGTACTGCTGCTCGGAAACCTGATGAACAGAACACTGTTTGGTACTGAGTTTTGAGTGAGACGACTGGTGAGGAAAGATGATTTGATTGACGATTTGTCATCCTACTGGATGATTCCTGGACGTCAGATGAATGGGCTTAGACCTTGAGTTAAAATGTCTACGTAATGAGGACATATTTTAACGGACTGCACATAGGATAAGGGAGTTGAACCTCGTGTTTCTGTATGTAGCATCCTGACACTCGATTTGAATTCGTCTCTACCTCATCTTAAATGTCCTCACTTCTGCCGCACAAGTTGCAACACTTTAGATTGACGACAAAACTGTTCCAAGCTGCTCATTACTGTCAGTGCTCCATTTATCTTATAAACCAACCGAGAAAAGAACTGAATTCGTAATTAAGAAGCAGTAATTAAGAAGCAGCCCTTTGCCTCGGCGCAACGATTAAGTAACGAGGCGCCATTGGCGTATGTTATTTGAAGAAAATCGCCGGCGATCAGAGAATGTGAGGAGGCATCGCATGAAACAAATGAACAGTTGAGGAAAAATGACCACCTCGGCTCTCTCTCCCGGGAATGACTGTTATCATTGCGGTAAATTGTGTGCTTCTCGCACTGCAGTCCATAGTCACCTTCGGACCCATAGATAAAGAGGCGTTTTGCTTGGAAGACCAACCTAATCGATTTCGAGTGTTTGTTATGAATGACTGATGACGATTCCAAAACAGGCAACCAATATTTCGAATTTTCTAGAGCTTAAATGATTTTTTAGCGGCTTTGTTAATAAACCACTAAGCCCACATCTGGGTCCTTTGTAGTGGAACTATAGTGCTGGCCAGAACAATTGGCGGGTCTCCTAGAATGCGCCGTTGCCAAACCACGCGCTTAGCAGTTGTATTCACCTTTTTACTTGAAGTAATAGTTTATACTGTATTTTAAATAATTTATAATCGAAATTTTGTGATAAAATATTGATTTATGTCATTTCGTTAAGAAAGTTATGTTCGTGTAAATGCATTTGATATAACTGAAGAATACTTTCTCGAGAAATTAAGAAAACGTATTGAATTACTCTTCTTTATTTTATTTGTGGCTAAGCACGTATTAAATTTTATTTACAACTAAAATCAAAATTATACTTTGTTATCCTCTGCACTGAAAAACTTGCAAAATTGACGACAAAATTATATATATATATAGACTATAGAATTAAAATTGCTGTATACCAAAAATTTATATGTAGAAAAGAAGTATGGCCACTGCAGTTCTTTTTATAAAAATCAACCATAATAAAAGTAAGCAAAAATGTTATATTGTCATCATGAATATTATTAGAAAGCCAAATGTTTTTAAGCAAAATTAATAATATCCAACAGTAATATCGTAACTTACTACCAACAATAAAACAAGTTAAATATGAGTTTGGGGTTTTAAATAACATTAACACAGCAAATGTTTATAGTATCTTAAACTGTTAAGTACAAGCTATTAAAGTTGCTCAGTAATTGATAAGTTTATTGCGTAATATGTTAAATGTTCTTTAATACCTTACTTGTCATTATTCATCTCCATCAACTCCTTCTTCTTCATCATCATCATCTTCCACTTCTTCGCTGCTCTCGTTCTCTGTCGTTGAATCTTCGTTGAGGTTGATTATAAGAGGCTCGATTACATTATCTCGGACCACTTCCTTTTCGAAATCTTCTGTTTGCAGTTT
Source organism: Vandiemenella viatica (assembly GCA_031002005.1). Classification (NCBI taxonomy): domain Eukaryota; kingdom Metazoa; phylum Arthropoda; class Insecta; order Orthoptera; family Morabidae; genus Vandiemenella; species Vandiemenella viatica. The sequence goes on from JARYHS010011408.1 coordinate 120,219,328, forward strand.
TTTCGGTATGGTAAACACATTTCTGCCACTGTTCGACGGTGACGTTTTCCAAGGCTTTATGCAACAAACGTTCGACATCGGCGATTTTGAAAGTGTTGTTTTTCTCCGCCACTTCTCTTTTGACTTGGGCCCAAATGAGCTCTATCGGATTGTACTGGCAATGATAAGGGGGTAATCGGACTACTTCATGTCCTCTTTCGTTTGCAAGTACATCCAACTCATACACCGGTTCTTCTTTATTCATGCGAACCTTCTCCAGCATCTCAGCTCTAGTCTCCGTAGGCAAAAACGAAATTTTCTTTTCTGTTAGCCAAGCAGCTATATCAGCTTTCGGCGATTTGGTTGTTGGAGCTCGGTTTATCACTGCCGAATGATATTTGGCGTTGTCCATGACGATGATAGAACCTTCCTCCAAAAAATTCAAAAATCTGTTGAGAAACCAATCTTTAAACGTCGTTGTATTCATTTCTGAGTGATAATCTTCAGATTTGTTGGTTTTGCTGCATCTGTAGACCAACTTACTTTCCTGGAGAAAGCCTGTCTTTGCTGAACCCGCATGCAAAACAATTAGCCTTGCCCCTTTTCCGACAGGTACCTTTAAGCCCCCACTTTGATTTGAATTCTGCCAGATATTTTTTAAAGAATGGTTCTGAGTTACCCAAGTTTCATCTAAGTAAAAAATGGGTCGCGTGTCACCTGAGCTACGAAGGGAGCTCATTTTCCTCAAAAATTTGACTCTTGAGGACACTAAGTCGTTTCGCTCAAGCAAAAATCGCCTACCATCATTCTGACGCCTGTATTTAAACCCTATATTGTTCAATATGCGTCTTACAGATCGTGCAGATCCTGTAAAATTTATCTTCTCTTTTAATATTTTTCTTAATTTTTCTGTGGTAGGGTACTCACCACGGTCGTAAAATTCGTGTACTGTTCTCCTGACAATGTCCCTGTCAAAGTCGTTAAGCTTTGTTATAGTGCTGTATTGTTTCACATTTTTCTTTGGAGAAACAAACGTAGGCGATTTTCCCTCACGACACACTCGCTGGACAGTTCTCAAACTAACACCACAAGCTTCAGCGCAAATAGCCTGTACATTCCCTAAATTTCTTCGCAATATGGTTGTTTTTTGCGGTAACAAATCACTACAGTTTTTTATTTCATTAACATCAAGTACGTCCATATTTTTCAAGTCTTTTCTTACCAGCGTACATGTAGAAGACAAAATTTCACCATCATTGTCCACAAGGAGTTTGAAATATTTATATACACTGTGAATGATAGATTTACTCTGCCGGCGAAACTCTGTTGTCTTCTTCAGCCGCGGTGGTTCTGCTGTCGATGACGTGCGTCTTGTTGGAGTCGTTAGTCCGGAAACACCTGGAGTAGGAGAATAAGTCTCTTCCTGAGTATCCATTTTTAGTAGCACGATTCTCTTGCTAAATTACCGTTATTACAATTTACTGCACTTTTTGTTCGGTAAAATTAGGACACTAAATTACTGTAATTAATAAATAACTAAAACGAATTATTTAAATCGCAAAACGCTAAAATCAAAATATTCTCTCTCGAGCAAGCTCACCCTCACACTGACACAAACTCCGATTCACAGGTTCACACATTTTTTGTGTGTTGAAAGGGAGGTGGAAGGTTTGGGGTGGGCTGCCGCTTGGACTAGGCAACACAGGCCGCACAGCGTTGCAATTTTCAGGTGATAGAAAGAGAGCGCATCGCGAGTTTGTCCCCAAGTACGGCAACAGCGCGTTAACACTGACCCGCCAATTCTTCTGTCCACAGCTATAGCCGTGGAGATCCCACCCCGTGAACTATAGCTAACTGTTTAACTGCGTTTGCTGGACTAAATCTAGCGTCACCGTGAGAAATAAAACACGCATAATTATGGATAAATAATAGCTCCTATGTTTGCGTATAATCGGGGCTCCAGAATATCGATAGCATGCTGAACTCTGGACATTACAATTTTAAGTTAACTTACAAAATTAAACTGTTCCAAAGGATAGTTTATTAAATGACTTTTACATAATAGGTTTAGTATAGTTTTAGTTTTTAAAGTTTCTTTTGATGAATAATACAAAGCGTTAATTTTTCCATGTTAGATATATTAAATACGTTATCAGATTATTTTCTCATTGACTTAAACAAAATGTGCGAAACTAAGATTTTGATTATTTATGCTGTTTTTCTTAGCTGCTGTGCTAGTACTACCTTTATCCGTCCATTGCAGTTAAAAAATAAACTTCGTTCTGGCATACGCGTTTCGATTAATTAAATCATCATCTAGTGACAGTTTTGTATATAACATTACAGTTGGTAATTCCTCCACATGCGTATGCGAAAACGAAGTGTATTTTGTAGCTGCTGATGAAAATCCATTGTTGTATGAAACTACCTTATGCAGCATTTCTTTATTAATCGCAGCAAGCTTCAGAAGAAATTACAAAATTTTCTGCGCTGAATGAGGTTTTCCTGCGTTTCATTATGTGTCAGTATTTTCCTTGTTTTACTAACAGGGGAAAACAGCCTTGAGATCACCAATCTTACCTGAAATCACCCACGAGTATCATATTTAACTCTTAATTACGCAATCGGGGAAATTAACACTTACTTCTCTGTGGCATTACTGACAAGTATAAATCTTAATTTAGTATTTGCTTTTTCAGTAACAGCGACTTTAGGAAGTATCAAAAACAAGGTTATAGATTTTAAGGATCGGCGATGCTACGCAAGATAAAACAAAGCAGCAAAACTGCATGAAAATAAAATCTGTCACTCAACTCTGGTGCTTTGAGTGCTGAAGCCATTTCACCTAGCGCTGAAGCATAGTGGCTAGCGGCAACGTTTCGAACATAGTGTTATTTGTCGTGGGATCTACTTAAACTGTCAGCAGAATGTTTGAGCTTATCTAATGACTCTCTTAAAGTACTTGTAGTAAATACAAGTGAAAATATTCATGATACAGACCGCTATCTAGGAGAGAAGATCGTGCGCCACAGATTTGGCTTGGACATTATTCCGTCACTTGTTACTATTTGAGTAGAAAAGACGGTTTTTGAAACATCTGCACAGTTATATTTTTAGTCTTAATTTCATTTCCAATAAACGAACAAAAATACTACAAGTTAATAATTAAATTTCTGGGTGTTTTGTGACCTGTAAACGACGTTTCGATTCGCCACACTTCTCTCCTCAGATGTGACTTAATCCTAGTAAACATGCCAGGTAGAGGGAACGTAAATTTTAACATAAAACCAAAACTACGTTGCATCCAAGCATCCCACGTGACCAAAGCAAAGCTTTTTCGTTGGTCAGTTTAAATGCCCATAAAAATTCGAAACGGAGACCTATCGATCTCCTCGTAGGAGGCACCTTTAAGGAATGTCTAAAAACATTCAGATCAGTTCGGCATCAGAAAATTTTTTTTCCCCCTTCGGCTTACATGATGATATCCCTTTTTAATACATCTTATGCGAAAGTCTAGAAATTGCATGATATATTTAAGTAATAAAATAAAGCATTAGTGCACAGAACGATAGCACAATTGTTCCAGTTTCTTTGTTCTTTTTAAAGCAAACATACAGCTGTCAGAGTACGCTGCTGCAGTATATTGTCATAAATAGTATATAAATTAAGCCTGTAATTTCTCTTTTTTAAACGGATTAATCCAACATATGACGTGCCAAGTACCGGTTTCTTGTGTTAGTAATATTTAGTTTTTTTTTTTAATATGAAGCTTGTTTATGATTCACTATGTCACGGGAGACACAGAGAGATGTAATTCATTCAAAGTAGCTACTTTGTCTCCCGAACCGGTCAGACACATCGGTGTGTTAAATGTCGAAAAAATGTATTTTGAACGTATGGCTTATTTACTCAATTCAGTTATATATTTCCTTACAAAAAGTCAAACGACGCTTTCGAAAACATATCCCAGTCTATTTTAAATGTCTGCAGGTAAGATGCAAACTGAAAAATTGAAATCAAGGTCAGCTCAAACCAGGAAATCAATTTTTTATCCTTACCAAAATATTTTGGCATTATTGCCAGCCACAAGGATCGGGTGGTATAAATAATACTTAAAACTAAAATCTTTGCATTTCAGCATAACTGCTACGCGAACAGTAATACATTTTCACTTTGCTGCAAAGTTCTAGCATTTTGTTTTAGCTCATCAGTAGTGACTGTTAAACATGAGATCGTGGAAATAATAATTCGAATCTAGTGGAGAAGATTGAACGCTTTAAGTATGCGTTGAGCTTGAGTAATTTTGTATGTACTCGTTTCTTCTCAGCATAAACCGTGGTTTTAATAGCTTTCAAGGATGAAAATGAAGCGACGAGAGGTATTGCCTTTACGGCCGCCAGTGACAACTTATCTCGCCATCTACTCATTGGCCTGGAAATTGGAGAACTCGTTAATATCGTATAACAGTGTGGTGTTAATTGGTGCGCTGTCACGTTAACGGATAGCAGGGATCGCATCGCCAGTAAGGGAAGAAATTCGTGGTGTCACATGAGCAACTAACAGTCACGTTAGGATTGGATTAACAGTGCGATTCTTCCACCACATTTCTTCCGTACCGAGACTCGTTGCCCCTTTGTACGCTTTTAGAGTCAAAATTGACACTATGACGCATGGTACACTGCCGCAGTATACTAAATTAAATAAAATAATTAATTAAAGGTAATAAATAAAGTGCTACTGCTAGAAAATGGAGAGCTGCTTTGTATGGTCAGGTGGCTCGATTGGCTCCAATTAACGAACTTATTGTCGAAACAATAAGATTCGTACCAATTGGCTGAAGGAAACTGAGAAAGATTTAAAGAAATTGGGAGTAGCAAATCTTCAAAACAGACTCTGTGAGGCATACCTTGATGGAAGTCCTTGGGTTTCAGGAAAAACTTTTGAGGAATGATACACCTTGGACAGAAAAAAGAAAGGTGTTACTCCTGCAGTACTGAGCGAAATTCAAAATTCATCAGTCGAACAATCGTGTAACTAAATAGGCTCATTCCAAACAAGAAGAATAATAAAATGAAATCCACACCAATACTTAACCCAGGCACAAGTTATCCAAATGCGTTGGTTTTGGGTTCTGACCCGACGTTTTTGGTGTAATTCTCTCTGGAATTTTATTCTTTATTCGTTAAAAAAAATTTCTGTAATTTTGTTTTTATCTTTCCCCTCATATCTTAGGTACAACATTTTAAGAAAGTCATGAAATTTTCAAACGTCTTGAAATTTACAACCCAGTATTATTTTGACTTTTTCAGTTATAGACTTGGAGCCCATATCAGTTGTAACGCGTAAATTTCTCTTCCAAAAAATATCTGGATCACTCGGGTCCGATAATTTACGCTTGTCGAATCCGGAAAGTTGAAAATCGTGGGTTCACTTTGCGCACGCATTTAACGACATCCGGCTACCACTAATGTATGAGTGGTACTGGCACAAACAATGATCCTTCCCCATTTAAAACGAGATCAAGAGGCGGCGCTATTTTTATCGTTAGCAGAGTAAATGAAGCTATTTCGACAGAAACTGTCACTCATTTGGACGCCATTGCCTCCTCACACTTGGCGTCTATTTTAAAGAAGTTTTCACTTCAACAATTGTCACCGAAGAGAACAATATCATCTCCCTCATAAATTTCATACATTCAAATTCCGCTGCAGCTACAGTCGAAGGAAATGCCGGAAGTAGTACTTCGAGCCGAGGGAATGTTACGAGTGTTGGAGACGACTGGTTGGATGGAATAGTCAGGGCCACCCACGTTTCCAATGAGCAGCAACTTTTTTCACAATATCGCTCATACAATCTGTGGTAATTGGTCATCTGTCAGCAGGTAACCGGCTTAATTACTCGGCTACATCTGGTTTACCTCGCCCGTACAGAACCAGGTGCGTTTCAGCTACTTTTTTTTTTATTAACATCCAGTTTGTTCTGGGTGAAAAAACTAGTAACTCGCAATCATCCTGGACGTATCTGGCAGCACTGCTGAAACAAACTCTTGTCTCAAACGTTCAAAAAACGATAGCTCCACTCTACGTAAGAATACTATCCTAGTGAGTAGACATTATTGTGTGTCAATTTTTTATCTCCCTAAGAAGCTACTCATTCAAATGGTATTAGTTAATAATTGGTCAAGTAAACAGTCGATGGAAGTTTTAACAGGTTACCGCATCTAATTTTACCTGCTATCGCTTTTGTTAGCTTGTTTTAGGGACCTTGAGAACCTTTGGTTACTAGTGTCAGTTGTTGAAACGAATCGGGGGCAAGAGTTAATATGAATCATATTACAGCAGGTATTAATTATGAGTAGTATCCTATTGTTTAAAAATGAAGCGCTTGACTTCTTATGACACAGAGTGTAAAGTAATGTGCGCAAAAAAGTGATATGCTCAGCAAGTTAACATTATGCTGCATAATCAGAAGACGTAAACGTTAATAGCAACAACTAAACGTTTTACTGGCGTTCACTTGAGTTTGATCAAGTATAATTTTAGCTCATTTGTATCACAGTTTCAGTTAATGCGGAATAGTAACACTTTATTTGATTAAATATAGTAAAAATGGTACTTGACAATGTCATTGACGAAAAGATCCAACGATTTTATTTATGCATGCTTACACTTTTAATACTTCTATTTTTCAAAGATATTTTTGCTATCGTTAAATCCAGTATGTATGGGAAGTAATACTATCAAATAAAGTCAGTTCCATTCTTTTTTTTAAATAAATCAAACTGGGACTCAAAGAAAAAACGAAATCTTGAAAGTGAGGTTAAGTTGTTCCCTATTAGTTGTGCTGTATCCTGCTGTTTGATACTGAAGCACATGACTTGGTTAACAGTAATGACCGTCGTTCCATTATGCATAGTGAGCGGCTTTGGATGGACTCTCGCACTGCTCTCCAAGGTCTGAGATAAAGGTCAGCTACTTTTACGGTTTGCAGTCCTTCGGCTGAACTGATCAAACACTTTGGACAAATAAAAGGCTCGTAAAAACGTACACACGTAAGCAAAAGATAAGCAAATAGTAAGAGCATTTGTAGAAAAAATTCGTTTCTGTTCAAATTTATTTAAACTTCTCATTAATTCCACATACTGGCGTCTGAGACACGGGCCAAAAATCCCTTAACAGATATCTTACACCTCTTTCGAGTTTGTATGCATCTGAATTCCAATTGTCCTTATTACGATGAACGTTGCTTTAACAGTTCCTGGCCATTAAAATGTTTTATGCATAGTATCCAAGTATTTTGTGAATAAAAACTTTACTTTCAGCTAATACCATTGCGTAGTTTAGTGGTAAGAGTGGAGATGTGGGATGGTGGTATAAAAAAAAAGTTCTTTGCTTCTATCATAGATGGCAAAGTTTTCGTGATAGTAATAAACATGGTACTTCAAAAAAATTAGGATCATCAATATGTGAAGACAAACATACAGGGTGATTACAAAAGAATAGTCCTATCTCTGAAATGATACATTTACAAAACGAAAAGTTACAACCTTGATTGATCAATTACTTTAAAAAACAGCATTGTAAAGTTATAAATGCCATAAATTAGTAATTGTTCATTGTGGCCATCACGAGAAACTATATTTACTGGATATTCATACTCATTACTGTTTCGATGGCTGCAGTAACAAAAACGCTATGTCATCAATGTATCTCCATAGAAAAAAATTACAAGAAGTTATATTAGAGCTTGTTGAGGGCCAGTGATAAGAAACGTAGTCTTTATATATTCCACAAAAAGCCGTCGTTGCAGCAATTTTTCTTTCAAGTATATCCACAAACAAATAACCGCCATTCGTATTCTGTTTGAAAATGCTTCTTCTAGCTGAGTATACATCCAAATAATTGGTATATCCAGTAATAATTTTCCTTTTCAATGGGTTCATAGAAAATATGGACCGAAATAAAATAATTGTTTTAAAAAACATAAAAACCGCCTTAAAAAAAAGCACTAAAATTTTTAAAATAACTTTATACCTTGCTTAGGAGAAAGTAAATCTAAATGGACAATATTTTACATTACTGTCATTGAAATTTTTACATTAATTATTTATTTTTGGAGTCAGTTCAAGGTGTCACATCGTAAAGATCGAATTACTGAACTTAATTTGGTGTTCGAGGTGAAACGGGGAGTACGAACAAAAATTCACAATATTTTACAGCATGTGAGGAGATAGTGTTATTGCGGGATACAGCTTATGGAAACATACTAATAGTATTTTAATCTGTGGCTCGGCCTCGTTAGTCATCCAGGCATATCACAGGTGCTAAAGTGTCAGTTGGTAAGCTGCATCATGCAGTAAACACTTTACAGTTAGTATAATATCGGCGTATCATCTGCATGTTTCAGTTTTGTTGAAACATGTTTCTAGCATTAATTGTAGGTAAGCAGTAACATGATTTTTTGTGTATTATTGTTATTCGTTATTGTTTTTATCTTTTTGTTTTTCTTACTTTCGCTGGCACCGACTCCAAAAATAACTAATTAATGTAAAAATTTCAATGACAGTAATGTAAAATATTGTCCATTTAGATTAACTTTCTCCTAAGCAAGGTATAAAGTTATTTTAAAATTTTTAGTGCTTTTTTTAAGGCGGAATTATTTTATTTTTAATTTTTTTGTGGTGTAATAGTTTGTTTTGTATTTTAAATATGCCGCAACAGTTCCCAGTTTGCGAACTTCCTGGTGCTCAGGGATTTAAGCACGAGCTTTCAAAAAAGAATTCTGTCTTTATATACCACAAGAACTTCGCGAACAGGGAGAATTGGGTGTTGTATTAAGGAATGTCAGTTTACATTTTTGTCCAGGCTATGTTTCGATCGTATCATAATATCTGTTAATGTTGCTGGTCGATAACCGAAACATGTAACATCTGGGCATTAATATATACCACATACAGAAATCTGTCTCTGGAATATATCTGTTTGCTCCGGCATCACACAGAAAATATAGACTTTTAATTGGTTTTCACAACGTGAAAGCTTGGGATCCAAGTTGAAATCTGAAGTACATGTTGAGACATTAGTACACATTTATTTTATAAAATTATGCCTTGGCATAAAAATAACTTCGTTGATTTTGACTAGATTTAAAACTGTGGATTTTTTTAAAGAACATTTGAAATTAAAAGACGTGAGGGTAAAGGGGAAGAGGGATTGGGCTTTTGTATACCAAATTTATATTGCCTTTTCTGATTGAAAGTATACGCGTGTAAATTTCTATTGACATCAGATAAAACTGTAGGTATGTATAAAAAACAATTAAGGAGACGAAGAGTAGTTTGGTTTTTGTAAAGCTAGTGTGGGCAGTATTTTTCTGTTTGTTTAAAAGTATACATGTGCAAATTTCGCTCAAAACCAGATAAAAACTGTAGCTTTGTGTAAAGAACATTTGAAAAAATTTAATGGGGTAAGGAAGTGAGTGGTAGGGTTTTGTAAACAGAATGTAGACACTATGTTTCTCTTTGTTTTAAGTATACATATGCAGTGTTCCATGGAAATCTGATAAAAACTGTGGTTATCTATAAAGAACATTGGAAATTAGGAGGGGTGGGAGTAGAAGGGAAGAGGGGTTGGGCTTCTGCGACCTAATTTAAACACAATTGTTCTGTATGTTTTAAAGTATACGTATGAAAATTTCCTTCAGAATCGGATAGAAACTGTAGATTAAGTGATGGAAAAGAAGGAGAGGGGTTTGCACTCTCGAAACAAAATGTAGACAGTATTTTTCTGTTTGTTTTGCAGTATACATGTGCATACTTCCTTCAAAATCAGAAAGAACATTGACAGTAATTAAAGGGGTAGAAAGGGGGGTAGGGTTTGCGTTTTTGTGAAAGTTATGTAGACAGTATTTTTCTTTTTCTATTTGTTTTAAAGTATACGAATGCGAAGTTCCAGCGAATCGGATTAAAATGTAGGTTTTGTACAAATATTAAGGGAAGGGGAGCTAGGGTAGTTTTTTGATTTTTTGGTCAGAAATCTTATCGATAAAAAATACATGTATATGTGCCAACTTTCATAAAGATTTGTCAAATGGTGTCGGCTGTAGCTTTCTAAAAAGAAATTGACAAAAATCAAGGGGGTGGAAACGGGGATAGGGGTTCAGTTTTTGCAAACCAAAGTTGACATTATTTTTCGCTTTGTTTTATAATAAAAATTTGCTAAGTTCTGTCTAAACCGGATAAAAGCTGTGGTTGTATAGAAAAATTAAGCTGTTTAATGGGGAGAGGGGATGAGCCAATTAATCACTATAATTAGGAAAGTTCATAGATCGAATTACTGAATGTCAGATCCTAAACCACGTTTATTATTTCTTGTCGTACATTTTTCCTCACGCACGAAATTAAACAAAACCGAAAATGTGATTCGAGTGGTGTGTGTACCTGCTCCTTGCGGCCGCTGTGGTTCCTCCGCCGCTGAGGATGGCGCCGTTGTCCGTCAGCCGGAGCCTCCTGCCGGGCTCTCTGTCTGGCAGCACCTTGGCGACGCCGGGGCCCAGCAGGTGCTGGGGCGGCCGCCCGCGGCCCTCGCGAGGGTACGAGTTGGCCCACGACTGCTGCCGCCCAAACTGCCGCTGGTGCTGCTGCGGCTGCTGCTGCTGGTGGTGATTCCATTGCGACGACGAGTTGCCCATCGCGGCGCCGCGCGATCATTCCTGCAAAACACAACAAAATTTGTATCACATCGTGTTCTCCAAGGGAACCAATATTTCGTGGTTGCGTGATGAATACAGTTCAAAAGGTGGCCGTGAGCCAGTGCGTGGTCCTAGCGCTTCCTATGCACTCGCATCTCTTAGTGGTGAGTCTCTACCGAGTGGACGTAATACGCGGGTTACCACCAATTAGCTCCACTATACCCCATTTCGACAATATTCGTCTAAATTCAAGCTAGTTGGGGTATTAGTCTAACAATTGTGTGGTCAGAAGCTACAGTTCTGTGTTTTATGTTCGTGAACTGGAATATGTTATGGACTTGTAATAAATTACAACTTTACTGGCAGCCACTGTTCTCATTTCGCAAAGCCTACTTATCTCTATTACACCAATAACACTCAGGTTACGAAGAGCTCCTTTTAACCCATATTTCAACAGATATAACACCTTCAAAGACTTTGGTTGCCATCAACAACCTATTGTCTTATGAAGTTTAATAAATCTGCGTTATTTAAAGATTATATGGTGTCAGAGACAAGAAACATCAAAAAAGAGGAAGAAGTCGATACCGTGCAGTTTAGCTAATATCGGACCCGATAAACAATTGATCAACAACCACTAGGCCAGCCTACGTGCTGTGGTGTCATTTGCGGGACTCACACCTTACACCACACACATTAGAACACTATTACAGTTCACACATCTTGAATCACTTACAGAGACACGGGGAGATTACCTCGAGATGACGTGGGTAAGAGAGTAAATGCGACATTTTTTTAAATAAATGGGCAGCTCGTCTTGCTGATCTGATGATTATTCTGCTATGGCCTGTTCAGTTAACAGAGGCGGCTCAAGGTCACTCTGCTCTATTCCTTCTCCGCTTCCCGTATCTCTACGTGCGAAAGGGAAATTTTTTATTTACCTACTTTGTCACGGCTCTCATCCCGTACAGGTAGGAATGGAAGGGTATGGTGATGTGAGGAGCGGGGCCAGGGGGACATGACTTTCAGTCGCCATTTCGGAGTGAACGAGGTATAGCTTGGGAAAAGTTGATGGAAAAGATATTAATTCAGCTGTACAAATGCATTCATAAAACAATGCTTTGTGAAACAGATATATTACCAAATGTTACAGGCCAAACGATTATACCGAGTATTTCTTCATCTGTAAATTTGAAAATTTTAAACACTAACGGATAAAAAAATAAGAGCAGTCATGCTATTGCCATGGTTGCCTTCAAAGGATGGCTTGCCATTTTAGAATGGAGTTACTTTGATGAAGAGATCTCAGTATTCAGTTAATAGCAGGTTGAGTTTCCACGTTCTGGCTTAATCGGGTTCTGAATTCTTGTCGTCCGTTTTCTAATCTCTCTCACATACACCACCAGAGCCGGCGTTAGGTGGGTTGGAGGGGGTAAGCGGGGCAAAAGTATCCCGGGCCTGCCGGCGAGGTGTAGCCAGATACCGGACGGAGGGGCTCCCAGCCCCAGAATCTGCCCGTTGTCGCATCGCCATTGGTAGAGCCCTATCCGATGAACTTGCCACGGGCCCCAATCGGTTACGTCACTGCTAAGAACGCTTACCCGGGATCCGAGAATCCTAGCGCCGATCCTGCGCACGGCACACACAGAACCCAATCGTTCGCAAGCTAAAAATCAATATAATTAACAGTATCCCATGCTTAAGTTGATGTCAGAGTTGTTTACATCTGTGAGTGAACAAATGTCCACAGGACACATCTCTGCCTAATTGTGCAACACGTACTCTTTGATCTCTATCGCTACATACAGTTGCTGGAAGATCAGTCCAATGTCCTCCACATTCGCCTAATCTAGATTGAATGTCTAAGATTCGTTCCGAGGAAGGAGAAGTTGAAATCGACGGCCTCCCGACCTTTTTTTTTTTTTTTTTTTGGGAAGAGCAGGTGTTAATTGTTCGGCTCTGAATTTCGCCGACTATCTTCTTGCACCTTTCACTCTCGACGCAAACGATACACTAAACACCCGCATCCACAGACAATAACACACTATGAATCACTTGGGATGATAAGGGAAAACTGCCCCGTTAACTTCCAAAGTGAGTTACCGTGCCGCTTATCAACAGAGTATTTGAAAATACGCGCTACATTATGATACAACGAATTCATACGTGCACGATTTTATGTATTGAACATTGTCATTTCCTGCGAAATGTGAGTGGAAAAAAATCGAAATGAAAAGCGTTTTAAGTTAATTAAATTAAATACAAATAAATTCTGTGAACTGGGATGAAAAAAGTCTTTCTTATGTCGTATGTACACTCGCGCCTGACACGAACTGCCGTTTACACTATTGTGACAATTCATTCATGGATGATGACTAGTGGGCGTTCCAGCTTTCGTGGTAGGTTGTAGGGGTTTTGTCCGATACTGAAGCACTTTACTTTTTTTTTTTAAATTGACTTTTTAAAGTTTTTTTTAAAGAGTTTTAATAATGTCAATTTGTAGCTTCAAGGAGCTAATGATACTCTTATAGGTTACTAAAAGGTTGTGTGTGTCTTTATTATTGACCAACTTTAACTACTGCGATGTTGAAAAGAGAATATCAACATTTTCCTGAATTATTATCTATAAACGATAATATAACTCCAGAGGATACTTACCGATTCAGTAGCCACCTCGACAAACTTTAAATATGGAAAAACGATTTGAAGATATTTTGAAATTTGAGGTGTGTGACTGGATGTAAAATTCTTCTGCCGCAAATATTGAAGAAACTGATACAACTTGTCAAGAGGATCTGTTAGAAATCAGATGTGATGAAAGTAAACATTAATTCGATAGTGGTGGATATGAAAACCTTTAGCAAAATAAAAAAAAAAGCCTGTCAGATCTAAATGTATGGTAACTGATATTCTTTTATTTAAACATTCTCTGTTTTATATCTCATATAATCAGGCTTCAGTATTGTTAATCATATTGTCACCGAAAAGGGAAACAACCTGAATAGTTCCGAAAGAGGAGACCTTCGTTTGTTCCTTACAAAAATTGACCACGATATACAGCATTAGCATTAGGAATCTCATTAATCAATTGAATAAAAATGAAATGTCAGTGAATTTCATGCTTTTATACAAGCAAAGTATAAATAAAAAGATTTAACTACAGTAAGTCGTTTTAAAAAGACCTATTACGCCAAACGTAGCGAAAGTCCGAGATAAAGTATTTGGCAATTAATTATTATTATGTGTACGTCTGCTTCATAAGTTTAATAAAGTTCCTTCCCTGCTTTATAAATCATCATTACTGTGGAACCGGTGGACGGTTAGAAAATTTTACTACTAATATTGATAAAAAAAAGTGGGCTGTAGGTAAAAAAGGTTGACTACCTCTGCTGTAAACAATGTCCTCGCGCCTTTGACTCGCTCCAAAAAACCGCCACTGAGGCGAGTGGCACTCGCGAGCGACCACGCGAAGCGAGACTACGCGAGCGCACCGCTTACACTCTCGTGTTCGTGTTGTCTCGCCTCGCCTCGTGGAAGCTCGCACGAGACTGTAAACGCGGCATTATGATATAACCTTCTAAAAAATATTAAAATAATCAGTCAGTCGACGATATACGGATTACATGACATTTGTTCCTTCTTGATTAATATATATATATATATATGGAATAAAGCTTCAGTGTCTGTATTCGGATTTGTAAACCACTTGATTCGCTCTAATTTATTATTAGAATATACACTCTTACTGAACAGAATGAATACTAAAATATTTATACTATTTACACAAACCCTGAATGACACTTGAAGTTTTGTGCATTATATGTTATTAAAAAACCCAACAAACAGCATGTAACTAGCATTTTGCATGTCCAGATACTTCAAAATCTTCACGGCTACATTTAACGATTCAGTATTACTGAACAATTTATTTAACGTCATAATAACTGAAGGTCATTTATCATCTCAAGCTTTATGTTCTAAATGACATTTGAAATTTTACTACAGGTCTGTAATTAGCGGCAATCTATTGGATTCCTCCCTAGCTGAACTTTATTACTACGCAACAAGCATATCTGTTGGGCTATGAACAAGATGCATAAAACATTTCAAACAAACCCAAGAACTGGTTTTTAAGACATGATTCAGGGCGAGCGACAATAAAGACTGGAAATGCAGTTGATATATTTAAATTATGGGTGCGATATTTAGAAGAAAATATATATATATATATATATACATCAAAGAAATAGTAAAAGTAAAGGAAAAAAATAGATAACCATAAGATAAAGAGTTTACATCATTTGCAAAAGGCAGAAGCAATTACGAGAAGTATTAACTGTTCGGTTATGTCACATAGCACCATTTTCATCGACACTAAAAGCATCTCGTGGAAGACGATAAGTTTTTACACGCGGATGTGCCAAGGATGCACTTCCTAGATGGTAGATCACTGCGCCTGGATTGTATGAAAGTTTTTTCCAGGTATCTAACAAAAATTTAAGTAGCTGAATGCAAGTTTCTCCGTAGAGCCAAGTATTTCTGAGAAACCACGGTGCGTTTATAACAATACTGTTCATTTTAGAAGACGTAGCACTACTCCGTGCACGATGAAGCATATCAAATGGTCAGACGTATTAACTGAAGTATATAGTGACAGAGCGGATTTTTCTGTTTTGATAGACTAGCATAGACTTTCATGTAAAGTTTTCTCGTGAGTATCCGGTTCACATGCTAAACGCCATTGCAGTGTCTGTTTACTGTATTAAGAACTGGGCGTCGAAAAGAATGAAGTTTAACTTGCTCTCACATGTGCCTTAGGGAAATCGTTATTTTCTCGTCCAGTAGGAGATAATTTTGATGGAATGTTGAATTTTAATATCAAAGACACAGTTCCGGTTTCATACATGGCTGTATTGACCATTGTAAGGTATGTCGTGTTTATGTTACCGTGAAAGACCGAAATTGGACAATGATTTTATTTTGTGAATGTTGACACATACCAAATGCGTTGGCGAAAGCCCGAATATTTGGGTATATTCTTATACATTTGGACCATCACCGGTGTAAGTCGACAAGCACAGGTATGCTTTGGTGAAGGTCGAAATCATTTGTTCTTTCCGCAATTGAGGTCAGTGACAACTATTTGTTATAATTTGAGTACTGTTATTTGTCATTCATATGCAAGGTTAATGTAGCCTGGACCACAATAATAGCAACAGACAGAACATTAAAATAGGAAATTCGCAAATCGTGTGCTGCAGTTACGTTTTACTGTAGTCCACGCCACATTTTCCACACATGACGATTCAGATTTCTGTTTTAATATTAAAGTATGATTTAAAAATGTAACAAAAATATTTTTACTCAACATTCACTATGAGTGCATGGTGAATGTCGACATTGCCGGTGTAAGTTAAAAAGAAGGATATCCAGCAAATATTTCGGACATACACCAAGATACTACGAGAATCTTGACATTCTCCGATTTAGATCTTTCACCGTAACATTAAACGGAGAAGGTGTTCAAATGGAACTGCTTTACGCCTTGTCGACGTCGAGGTCATTAGAGGCGGGAAAGGACTGTGGTCAAGGAACGGGAAGGAAATCGGCCACGGTCTTTTGAAGGAAGCATTCGTATGGAGTGATTTGGGGAAACTATGTAAAACCCAAATCTGGATGCCCGGATGGGGATTCGAACCGGTGTCCTCCAGAATACGAGGCCAGAGGCTGGCACAAAGGGATTACAAGCAGTTTACAATTTTTTTCTTTAGACTTCTGAGAGATTAAATCTCTCAAAGCAAGAAGAAAATTACTGCTGTTAAGTATCTAAAGAAATTAGTTTTACAACCGTGAGTAAAGAAACACTGGTACTTTCGAGCACCTTGAAGGAAGCCATTAACTGCGGGAGAGATGGTGGAGGAACCATCAACAGACAGGTTGAAGATTCCGGAGAAATTAGCAGACCACATTCCGGTCGGAAGTGCGTGTCCGGAATCGGGCCAGTGGATGCTGCAGCAGGTGGCCGCTGGCGTTGCGGAATAGGTCGGTGTATTGGAGGGGCGTGATGAAAGCGAGATGCAGGCGGGCAGAGAGATCGACCCTGTTCCCCAGTGGGGCGCTGGCAGCGCCAGACACACGTGCCCGACTGACTTTCTCCGCGGAGGGAAGGTGTGCTCTTCTGCCAGCCCGCGAAAGTGGCACCGGCCGTTCCCACACCGGCTGCTACCTCGTGTCAAGGGTCACAGGCTCGACAAAAGTCAAAGCAATAGCTGCTCATCTCTTCCGCAATTATTATTCAAAAGTGTTATTAACATAAAACTGACAGGTGGCGGTAACTGTTTGGTTGCTTGTAACTCAATGACAACCCGCCAGTTTGGAGATGTAACAAAGTCCTAGTGAAGACCATTAATGACATGAGCGTTTCTTCAGAAATCTGGACCGCCCCTCCTTATGATGAGGTGCGATCTTGAAGGGAAACCTCCCCCACCCCTCCCTGCTGACTTCCTTGTAATTTTTTTATATCTTTTTATTAGCTCTCCTGATTTTAAAGGCAGTTAGAACCCCCCCGCCTGCCCCTCCCTCTAAAGCCTCGTTCCCACGATCTCTTGTAACGGAGGCGGGACGGGACGGGACGAGACAAATACTCAACAACACGCCATGGGACAAGGCCGGCTCTGCTAGCGGAGATGAGACACAGCTACCCACTCTGTGTCGGTAAACATCACAGGCGTGTGTAGAGGTGCGCTGTTGCCATCGGTTTGCAGCAGCGGTGCGCACCCCTTCTGTTGCAGTAAAGTACTCTGTGCCAAACGGCACTAGGCAACATGGTGGGGAGGTGGCGGCGAGGTAAGCTAGGGCTAACCTGCGGCCCGCGGTCGTCCCTACACTTCGGCTAATGAAGTCCCGTCCCGTCCCGCCTCCGTTACAAGAGATCGTGGGAACGTTGGGATAGACATCGTTTTTAGACCTTTCATTTTTAGCTCTACTCTTCAAGGAATTAAGAAGATGAAGTAAGATTTCTGTCGACAAACCCCCCCCCCCCTTTGGTGAGATTTCGCCCCTTCCCCCTCCCTTTGAGGTAGCATGGACCTAGCGCCGTTAGTGAGGGTAACGTTCGGTCCTGGCATTCGAGAGGACGCCAGGTTCAAATCCACTCTTGTCGATACAGATATTCCATGGCTTCCAGACGAGAGCCGCATAGTAACTTCAAAAAGCCGTGGCGGATTTTCTTTCGCTAATCCTCACGCGCCCCTGTTAATCTCGATGTCGACGAGGCGTAAATTCCGAAGAAAACAGAAAAATGTACTGTGGACTTGGTTCAAATCTGACGCTCGACCTACAGGTCGAATTTTTTGGTAGTTCTCCGTAATTATCTAGCTAAATTTTCGGACAGCTCTTAAATTCTTCCAAAAAGATTGTAGAGTATGCAAACAAAATTAGCACTTTTCATAAAGAACTTATATTGCAATAGTCACGTGTAAACACGTCCATACATTGTTCAAAAATAACGGAAAGAGGCAAAAGGAAAATTATTACGGTATTCATTCTACTTAATAGATCGGTGCGTAGGAAAACTGCCACCGGAGCGTCCGCTCCAATGCATTT
Organism: Vandiemenella viatica; assembly: GCA_031002005.1. Taxonomy (NCBI): domain Eukaryota; kingdom Metazoa; phylum Arthropoda; class Insecta; order Orthoptera; family Morabidae; genus Vandiemenella; species Vandiemenella viatica. The sequence continues at coordinate 120,237,601 of JARYHS010011408.1, forward strand.
AATTAAATATTATTATTAATAATCTGATATGCCACAAAAGTTAGTAAAAAAAAGATTTTTTTTTTTAATTTAGATTAAAATACTGTTTCATAATTTTATAATCTAAGAACAAGGCAGCACAACATTTTGAACCATGAAAACATTTTGGTGCAAAGTACCGGAGACCTATGGCAGCCTGTTAGCTTTTTTTTTCGCTTCTGGTTTTACGCGATGTCGACTTCGCGGCTATTAGAGGCATGAAAGGAAAGGAGGCAAGGAACGGGAAGGAATTTGGCAATTGTCTCCAGAAGGAACCTTCCCGTCATTCGCTTGGAGTGATTTGGGGAAATGATTGAAAATCAAAATCTGGATGTCCGGAGGAGGATTCGAACCTGCTTCCTCCCGAATGCGAGACCAGAGCGTTACCGCTCACCATCACCACACCGCTCGCTTCTGATAGCTGTGCACTGGCAGTTTTAAGTTCTTTATATAAAACCATGCAATGAGTCGGAATTCCAAAGTCACCCATGGGTCTGAGAGTTTTTTTTTTTTTTTTTTTTTTTTTTTTTTTTTTTTTTTTTTTTTTTTTAAACAGTCTGTAAAATGTTGAGTCAGTAAATGGTGCGTGGAAGAGGGTGTGTAAACAGCTCCTGTGTGTGGCATCAGTATGATGACGCAGCAAGGTGGTATGGCTTTAGGGGGAAAGAAACTCGACTGTGGATACTCCTGGCAATACGTAACCACAGAATATGACTCGAGGGAAAAACAGTGAAAACATTCTCACTTTTTTTTTCTAGTTCCCATAACGACTCAAACAAAATTGTATATAGTGTTAATAATGAAGTCTGAATAGAAAACATCCTGTGGAGAAATGTTATCGTTGAGTACGCCACACTGCTTAGTTCCGGGCGGATATATGTATATATATTGAAGCTACTAGGCTGTGGCATAGTAGCTGTTCGTGTGGAGAAAACTGCAATTATTAATAGTAACACTGTCATCACGAATTTGTAAAGTATTTATATGTTGCTGCAATATTGAACAGCTTGCTAACTACAAGTATTGTCACGTTACATTTTTGTGAGTAATATTAATTTTTTCAAAGTAACTGACAGGAGCTCCTAATTTATGCTGCGGTGTTAGTTCATAGTCAGTTAAACATTGCCTTAATCTATTACTTTCCTCCTTTAACTATCCTAGCCACAATACTCGTTTTTTTTCGCGATTTGAAGTTTAAGTGGAACATTATGCTCTTCTTAATGAAGACTGTGAATGTCTTATGCGTAGCATTGAGGTAAAATCTTCTCCGTTAAGATATTACACTGCAGTCATCAGAAAGTAATTCAGCTTACAGAAACGTTTGAAGACGCCGCATTACAGTCGCTCACGCCATCAGCGGAGTTTTACGTCATTAGGATAACACAATTCTGCCTATGTAGAAAGTTTTCAAGCCACGAGAAGGCTGGATGGTTGCTTCAGAGTGATCCAACAGCACCCTGTAAATTCTTTTCTAATAAAATAAATACTTCAAATAATTTTCCGACTGATTACTCATGCCAAAAAAGAAGACTGAGAATAATAATAACTGTCCCAACTATAAAATGGCAGTTTTCGCTCTTACTTTATGGGAATTTGGTGGTTTGAGGATTACAATTTTTTGGACGGACGTCTGTAGCGTATTTATGATTACTTCACGGGGAAAGAGCCCTGCACAGTCTGGACTCGCAGTTGTTCAAACATGGTTCTAATCCAATACATTTTCCATTACCTCCAATAAGTTGTATTACAAATATTCCTAATCCATACCCAATATTGTGTTTTCACTATTATTTGTTTGTATTTCTTGTAAGCGTATTGTTGGATCTATATTTAATTTTTCTTTTAAATAATTCAATTCGATATTCTGTGAGATGCATAAACAGTTCTCCTTTTGTTGAATGGAATACATATCAGTTTCCTTTCTTTTAGCTCACAGTATTCCTTAAGTCTAGGGGCTGCTCATCTGAGCAAATAGATTTCTCAATATCGTTTGCGTACAGAATCAGACATTTAAAAAAAAAATTAGTTTAAAAAAAACACGAGGTGTTTAGTTAGATCGAAGGTCGTCGGAATATTTAGTGCTTTTTGAATACAATAATCCGTTAGAAGTTACATCTGTGTGATCAAAGGCCACTGACACGGAGTAACGTGACCCTTTAATAACGATGAACGTCTGCAGTGTAGGGGTCAAAAGCGAAGGAGAAATCGATAGACGGACGGCTGGAAGCAGCACAGAGCGCAGCTCCTCGTAGCTGCTGGAGGCAAAGCGACCCCAGTTGAGCAACGGTCCGCCATTCATCGACAGCGGCGCAGCTGGTTGCGACACAGCGAATTCCCGCCTCGGAGTTAACCTCGATGCATTGTCTCTGTATGCTAAGCAGACAGCTAATGAGAGACGTTGTTTGCGTTTGATTGGCGTCCTGAACAACAGAGCGCGAGCTAGTTTCGCCACGGTGACAGCACTTGAACAACGCAACTTCTGCGTCCTCGCTTCCTGCTGCTGATAACCATCCAGGTGTCCTGTCTCTAACAAGTCATCGGTTTCGCAAAGTGTTTCCTTAAGAACGATTCAGTATGCAAATTTAGTTTCTGACAACGCGTCTTTCCATTCTGGCCGTATTTTTCTGCTCACTTCTCCCATAGGGTGGCTTAAGACTTTTTGGGGAGAACCGGAGGTACAGTACACGATGTTGTCTGTCGCAACAGTTTTAAATGAATGCCACAGCAGCAAGGTACTTTCTCACGTTACTTGTGGTTAAGAAAACGCGTTCGCGGTGTGGCGAAACGGCAGTGGTATTAAACTGGTCACACTATGTAACCAAGTCCAAACGCGCTTCTTCTTCAAAAAGCCTTTTCGGGACCTGATTCATCCTACTTACACAAAGTGGCTTTAATAACTGTACAGT